>JAHKKF010523510.1:0-11736 GCA_019740295.1 Labeo calbasu | reverse complement strand
CTGTTTGTGGTTAGAGGTTCATTCCAGAGTCTATAAACCAAAAAAGAAGCCCATTATACTCATGTGTTCAAGACTTTGGCAGCTGTAGAGCAGCATAGGTGCTGTTGATTTGGCTGGACCGAATATTTCTACGCAGCTTGGAAAAATCCACCTCAGCATACTGAAAGAACAATGTAGAAAATCATATAAACTAGCTCTACATGGTCTAAAATGAATGTTTCTTTAAACAAACAGTAGGATACTGTTGGAGTTAAAGGTCAGCAGGAATTATCAACATAATTACATTTTTTACCTGTAATTGGTCCGGATGTTGTTCTATAACTCGTGTCTGTTGTAGATCAGTGTTAAGTTGTTGTGTTCGTTCAGGAGACCTTTTGTTCCCAAGAAGAAAAACCTTTAATAGTCCTAAAATTGGAACAGTATATTTAGGCTCAGTATTTAATAAATGTATTATTATTATTATTATTATTATTATTATTGTTTTAATTATTAAGACAAATTAAGTCAACTAAATGCCAGAATAATAGAATAATAAAAATAAAGTATTTAACTTAAGCTACCTATGGATAACAGCATGATTTTAACCTACCAATCACAACAATGATCAGAAGCCCGTTCATCAGTCCAGATATTATGATGATAGTCTGCAATTGTGTCTGATTCTGAGTTATTTGAACTGGCTCTATAATGAAAGTGTCCACAGGTTGTTACTGTCAATCCTCTGGAGCACAATGACTGCAATTTTGTAGAACTGATGTAAATATCTAACATGTTCAACTCCAACTAATAAGATTAATACTATAATTATTTTTTATAGGTGTTCTAAAAACTGAAGTAGTGAATAACAAATATATTAATAAATTTGTGAATAAATAAGGAATAAATTCATAAAAAATAAGATTTAATTCATAGTGATCATCAAAATGGATTAGCAAATGAACTCACCAGTGATGTATATTCTGGTGCTGTTGCTGAGTTTTGGAGGTGTTTCTGTGTTCATACAGTAATAAACTCCTAATTCATCAACAGTCACGTTATTTATAACCAGACGATGTTTAAACTGCACTGAATATTTATTTCTGAATGTTTTATTATAGTAAAAAGGGGATCCTGTTGGGAATGATCGTAGAATCTGTGTTGGAGGATCTGGTGTTTTCAGTAAAATCCAATGAACCTCATTTTCTTCAAGATCACAGTTTATGATCACATTTGATCCCAAATCAGTTAGTAGATCTGATACTGAATACTGACAACAGATTAATACACCTGTAAGATAAAAATAAATGCATCAAAATTAAAATTAGCCACGTAAACCACTGTGAACCTTTAACAAAACAATTTATGACAAACAACATGCAAATATATCATAATATGTACAGTAATAAACTCACAGAGCTGAAGCTGAATGATCTTCATGTTCTTGCTTGATAAAACTGTGGTTCCCTCCACACAACATTTAAGATAAAGCCTACTGCAACTCTGAAGCAAACAGCAGAGGAAGTCAAGTTTGCTCTGACCACATTGTACACACGTTATTCCAACACCTAACACCACCATCATCATCACTTTGTTAATCAAGTTAAATATGATAGTAAATGGCAAGATAACTGCAACTTGCAATTGCATTTTCAAACACATTTGTCACATAAAACAAACTCTTAAGACTTATAATAGGTTAAAAAAGGTAACATTTTGCTAACATGCTAACATTTTTATGTTTTTATGATTTGTTTAACTTTTTGTGTGTGTGTGCTATTGTAATTACAGTTAAGTTTACATGTATATTTGTCTGGTTTCATCTCATCAACTTGTACAAAACCTATGAATTTCAGTTGCTCTGCCTAGTAACAGTGAAACAGAGAAGGGTTAAGAAGTTCTGCCAAGTGACAAAGGTTTGGCTGGTAAACATTGTTCACTTTGTTGGCAGAGGTCATAGCGCCACCATTTTGCTACTTCAAGAGGTGAGGTGTAAACTCACCAACATGACCTACTACATCAAGCAATGACATACAAAGGAAACATATGACTGTAAATATAAGTATATATATATATATATATATATATAAGATATTTTTCACATAAAAGACGTTACATATAGTCCACAAGAGAAAATAATATTATGAATTTTAAAAACAAATTACCCCGTTCGAAAGTTTACATACACTTGATTCTCAATACTGTGTTGCTACCTGAATGATCCACAGTTCTATTTCTGCATAAACATGACCAAAAAGTTCAGCAGATTTTCACACAGGAAAATTGACAAAGAGAACCCAGTTAAACAAATGAGATGGAAATATATACTTTGTCATGTATTTATTTATTATGAAAAATGATCCAGCATTAAATATTTATGAGCTGCAAAAGTATGTGAATCTCTAGGATTAGCCATTAATCTGAAGGTGTAATAAGAGTCTATCTGTTCAGAAGTGTTTTCAGTTAATAGGATGATGACTAGGTGTCAGTTTATGGCCTGTTTTATTTACAGAACAGGGATTTATTATAGTCTGATCATGTTTGTGAAAGTGAATCATGGCACAAACAAAGGAGATCTCTGAGGACCTCAGAAAAACAGTTGTTGTTGCTCATCAGGCTGGAAAATGTTAAAGAAAAAAAAAAAAAATCTCTAAAGAATTTGGACTTCACAAATCCACAGTCGGACAGATTGTTTACAAATGGAGGAAATTCTAGACCACTGTTACCCTCCCTCAGAAGTGGTCCACCAACAAAGATCACTCCAAAGCAAGATGTATAAAATCATTAAAATAAAACCAAAGAATTTGTGGGACCTGAAGGATTTTTTTGAAGAACAGTTTGCATTTTAACTGTTCAGGATAAACAAGGGCCTTATGAACAACTATCACTAAAAAACAACAACAACAACAACAAAAAATACACACACAGCTGTGGATCATTCAGGTAACAACACAATACTAAGAATCAAGCATATGTAAAATTCTGAATGGGGCCATTTTAAAAATTCAACTATTATGTCTCCTTGTGGACTATATGTAAATATGTAAACATCTGTTATGTGAAATATCATTTTCAGGTCAGTACTAAATAAAAAAATAACATTTTTAAATCACATTTTGTATGATCCCTCGTATTTTGGTAAAATAATTAACATTTTGCAGATTCTGTAAGGTGTGCGTAAACTTTCGACTTCAACTGCATATATATACACACTTATACATACAGTATAGATAAAAAAAATGAAAGCATTACAAGAATGTTTCAGAAACATTAAAGTATTTTGTACATCTCAAAAAATATATACAGATACATCTCAAAAAATTAGAATACTGTGAAAAAGTTTTTTTTTTTTTTGTAACATTTCAATATCTGAAACTTTTTATATTTTCTAGATTTATTACATGCAAAGTAAAACATTTCTAAAGTTTTTTTGTTTTAATTTTGATGATTAGAGCTTACAGCTCATAAAAGTAAAAAATCCAGTATCTCAAAATATTTGAATATTTACATTCAAGTTTTATTAAATGTCCATCCCTACAGTTAAATTCCGGGTATCTCTTGTTCTTTGAAACCACAATTATGGGGAAGACTGCTGACATGACAATGGTCCAGAAGACAATCATTGACACCCTCCACAAAGAGTATAAGTCATAAGTCAAAAAAGAAAAAAAATCTTTTCACCTCTAACAGAATTCTTTCAACAGTCAAAGACGTTGCTGCTTGGTATATATATAAATATATATATATATTATGTTTATATATATATATATATATATGAAGACTTTAGTTGCAAAAGACTCTAAATCCAAACACTAAACGTTTTTCTTTAAAATAAGCATTTCTTTCTGGCTACNTATATTATGTTTATATATATATATATATATATATATATATATATATATATGAAGACTTTAGTTGCAAAAGACTCTAAATCCAAACACTAAACGTTTTTCTTTAAAATAAGCATTTCTTTCTGGCTACTTTGTATAGGTTTTTTGTAAGTACCAGTACTTCTGATTGGGCTGAGGCTGGAATTTAGTGAGCTTAAAGTAAAAGTATTTGATTGATGTATAATACGTATCATTATCTCATTTTTGACCGAGATGGCTTTCAGCTGGTTTTGCATCTGAACTCTTCATATATATATATATATATATATATAGACATTTACATGTACAGCCTCTTGAGGGCAGCAGAGGACAACTTTAACATTTAAAGAACGTTTTACTTTGATTTGGTCCCTATGATATTTCGGGGATAATGTAAAGAATTATATTATAAGAATAAATATAATAATATAAATAAATACATACATGTCCAAATAATAACCAATATTATTAAACGTATATATAGTATAACTTCGGGGAAAAGGATTTTACACTGTGAAGAGACCAATATGCTCACTGAAGTCTAAAAGTCAAGTTTAAAGTTCAGTCAGTTGAGAGAAATTTTATTGAAGAATTTCTTTTACTGAAGAATTCTCCACACCATGGAAAATGAGTAAGAGGCTATATCCTTTCCCTTTAAGGTTGAATCACAGCACATCAGTGGAACAATACATTGACACAGAACAAATTTAAGCTGACATGAACTACTACTAATCATTCATGGCCACATTTTAACATGTATTTATGCGTCTTAGTGGATACATGGTGTGTACTTTATGACCCATAGGTACAATTGCCTTTACATGTCTCATACAGCTGTCATATGCCCAGCAACATAAAGAATAAAAACAAGGCATCAAACTCTAGAACACTTGGTTCATTTTATTGCATGATAGTCAAATGAATTCAATGCAAAAAAAAAAAAAAAATCTGGCTAAAGAAATACATATTCTTACTTCATTTCTGAACTCCTGTAACATTAAAAAAAGTAATTGGTTTTAAAAAATATAATTCCCTAATTTTTAGATAAGGTGTACAAGGTGTAAAGAAAGACTTTGTGTATAAAACTATGATTATATATTATACAGTATAGAAGAATAAAAACTGAAAATATTAAAAGCATATATGACAATATATGACAATATAGAACAATGCTATACATACAATAAAAGATGCTCTGCTTTTCCATGCAAACTCTCTCTCTCTCCTTTGGCTTGCTCCCTTTATCAGGGGTCGATTTGGTACGTTTTACGCCAGATGCCTGCTTTTGCATGCAAACTATAAGACAAAGACAAACATGAACAATAATTGCATGTAAAGCTAAACATTACATTTGACAAAGATTTTAATTTAAAATGAAAACAAAAAGCTAATATCCAACATACACAACAAATTACAGTATGCAGATATCCTTGTAAACAAGTGAAATGTAGTCAAATTAATTATAAGGCTCTAACCCATTCCTTCTCTCAGTCACAAATGAGGGTATGCATAACTAGGAGAACTGCATTCTTGACATTCTAATAGTGATAATAAACTGAAGTCAACTCGTGAAAAAATGACTTCACTGGGTAAACAGCCAGAATGTACAAAGAGATTTATGTTTGTTTGTCTGTCTCTGTGTGTAATACTAGTATCTATGATCTATGTTTTATATATTCTCAGGGGAAGTTCAAAAGCATTGAAACTTAAAAAATGCTGTCATTTGTTTCTTATGATCTACCCACTGACCCGCCCATCTGACAACTAAGCAGATAAAATCTCTACTCCAATTAGATTGACTAAGATTATTACAGTCTGTTCCAAGCATTCATTGAGTCTGTCAGAATGAAGACGAAGTCGACAGAGAGAGACTATGAGGCAGATCTTTCTCGACTAAGCCCAGATACTGAGAAGAGAAAAAAAAAATCAATGCAGGTAAAGTAAAGAGTAACTGTTTTTCTGTTTGTTCAGCTGTTTTCAGTTCTCTCTCTCATTTGGATTCTCTGAGGACCAAAAATACAACATTTCCCGAGGAGTTTACGAAAATAAGCTTTCACTCTCACACTCATGTAAGTTACTATTTAAACGTTACTCATTATTTCGTTTAATCATTTTTGTTTTTCTATTATGAAAAAAATGTAATGTCTATACCTGCTGAAAAGATTAATCTGTAACTAACTTAATGGAGCCAGGGTATTGGACCGTTATAAATGTACATTAATTAATGTTAACAATTTTGGAAACACGTCATGACAGTCTCTGAAGGGTCCATTACTTTATTTATTGTAGACTAACAAATAAAGATGGGAAATAAATCTAAGCGTTTGATTAACTGAGGTCCAGACATGACAGACAGATAACGTTGACTGGAGACAGTGGCTGAAGGCAGATAGTTCAGTATTGCTAATGATTTAGACAAAGTTCAAGAGTACATGTGAAAAGCTTGCAAAGTGAACTTCTGTCTCAGCTGTCTTGAATCTAGGCTTCTGAATTAAATTTGAGTACGGTTGGTGCGCATTTCTACAGATCGTTTCTTCAGATCTTTAACTTGGTTCCTGTTGACGTCACTTACTATGGCGCGTACTGCGTGCCAAAATCAAGCGTTCGCTCGACCGACCAACCGGCTAATGGAACGTCCGAACCTCTTGTGCATTGAGCGTCTTACATGATGAGTGACCCACGTGACGACCTGACGTGATGTCAACGTCATTAAATTGCTTGGTTTTTAAAATGTAATGAGCTTAACTGCTAGAGACTACAAATGAACATTGCAACAACTGGATGTGCCTTTAGCACCTGTGAGTGTGCCTGTGAATGTTTACCATGTTTAGCCCTTCCTTGTACTAACCGGCTCATAAGCTATGGAGATAAAAAGCTTCAATAAGGTCTTCAGTGACCAACATTTAGAGTTTCTAAATGTTTGTAGAACATAGTAATACATTTCCTCATTGTTTGTTAAATATAGCCTATATTTACATGTTTTCATCAATGGTTACATTTATGTTAAACTTTTTTTGTCTTTTATTTATTATCGCGTTTTACTAACAAAGGTTTCTTTTAAAAGTTAGAGCTCTGTTTTAGCGTTATTCAACAAAGGTGCAATAAATTAACAAGTTGTAAGTCAAAAAGAGTATTAAGGATAATATATAAGACACAACATTTTAAGCTTTATTAAACAAGTTAGCTATTGCCTTTGTTTTGTAGTGCTCCTCACTTGAAAATTATTTACAAAAATGTAAAAAAAAAAAAAAAGTACTTTTCATGTGCATTCAAACGTGTACTTTTTTATACCGACTTTTTATCAGTCGGCTTTGTGTTTTCCCCTTTCTGATGTGCATCATTCATTAGCCAAAATCAGGACAGTCCACCACGTGAATAGCTAATCCAATCGCATGTGAATAAATGCAAATATTCCCTAAAAACAGCCATTAAAGACACTGAGGTGGTCAGGACCATGGCGCCGGCGTCCTTTGAAATATGATCGCGCCCGCGACCGTTTCGTCCCGCACCCCAGTCAGAAAGGATGCCAAGAGTTTCCATCCAAGGATTTTTTGCAAAAAATATTTAGCGCTTCAAAAATTTTTTTAGCAATAATGGAAATGCCATTTATCGATCAAATTTCTCTTGTGTCCACATTTTCCGTTTAAACTTCAGCGCACTATACATGGATAGTTCAAATGTTGCATTTATTAAAAGAAAACAATTTAAAAAAATAGTTTTTAAACACTTTTTGTAAAGAAAAGGGGCTTCAACCCAAATAAATGTGGTGTCACGACTGAACTAGCCTATAGGCAGCATCAGTGTTTGTGGTGTTGCTCAGGCATCTTAGATTGATGTTCATTAGCGTGTTGCAAGGCAATATTTAATCATTTTGTACAAAAAATTACTAAATTGTACATTCATTCGTTTAGGCTTGTTAGCTTAAATTTCCTTTATTGTTTTGTTCTAAATTCTCAGTTATAAGCATATTTATTTATTTTATATCGCTATTATGTTTTTCTCCGTTCGCAGCGTTGCATGCGCGTGATGTGGAAAGATGTATGCAGCTTTCTTGATGTATGCAGTATTACGCATATTCTCTTTGTCGATAACAAAACAAAATGAAAGAAACTGTGTGTGAAAATTAAAACTTGACGAGTGACAGAAATGCCTCAGAGGAGGCACGCAGAGTGGTAAAATAATAATTAATTATTGATTACTAATTTGAATTAGTACGAAGGAAAACAATACCTTAAATAAATGGCACCACTACACCGCTGTGAATAATATAAAAAAAAATCAAATACGTAAATTAAAAAGTAAAAAAAAAAAAAAAGCATTTAATAAGTAAAAAGAATAAACATCGACTCAATCTTAAAAATAAAATCTCACAAATGAACGAATGTCAAAGTCCACCCAACGGTATACGCCGCTTATCCTTTGGGCTGGACTGATGCCGCATTGTCTAATAAACCAGACACGTTTTGACATCGATTTTTTTTTTAAAGCACAAGCCACAGTTCCACACAGATTTCTCATAATATCTCAAAATATTTCACATAGCCTACATAATTCACTGCCGGCTTGACAAAAACAAGAAAGCTTTTTTTTTTTTTTAAAGAAATATTATTTAACGAATAATTAGTCTAATTGTTCTGAGAGTGAGACTGTTATGCTCTTTGTAGAGGACGTCGGTATGTAGGCTAAGAAAATTAAAGTTTAAGGAGCAGATAGGCTATTTAATTTCAGAATATTCATATAGGCTGCTTTTAACGTACTTAAAATGACAGTGAAATATTCTGCTTTGACGTAGTTTCAAGTCTGCATGCAGCCTAAATATGGCAGTCAAATAAATTACAAGCTAATAGCTTATACCCAAAGTTATTTCGATAAAACGAATTGAACTTTTATGTCAGACACATTTTAAAGGCCAATATTAGAAGATTGCATAGTTCCAATTCTAAAACTTCTAAAACTATAACGAAGTGTAGCATTTATGGTCTGAGATATATATAAAAAGTGTATGTGTTCTTAGATATTTGTCTGGGTCTCACAAGGAAATATCGTTTTTGATCAGGAGATATCTCTCTCATGAATGCAAACGAATGTGATGTTCTTTATTTCATCGAATATTAATCGAACAAAGAACACGCTTATTATTATTATTACAGGCTATACTTGATACATTTTTATTTATCATTTAAACTCAACTAAAATAACTATAAAATGTGTTGTATACAAGTGTTTTTACAAATAATGTCTGTACAGTAAAACACTCTTTGAAAGTAAAATACACATAGACACACATGCATAAGCTCAGGATTCAGGAAAACTGTTTAAGTGTTGTTTTAGGTATACAATATCTGCCTGCCATGTCTATTTATTATCTTTAAACAGCAGTTTGGTTCTTTAAAATCAGCTAATAAAAATGGTTGGGTATTATTATGAAATATGTACATCCAGTTGTTGCAATGTTTATTTCTCTAAAGAGCAGTTAAGCTCATTACATTTTAAAAACCAAGCAATTTAATGACGTGGGCCACCCGTCCTGTAAGAAGCTCAAAGTACAAGACATTTGGTTAGACCAGGGGTGGGCAATTAATTTTCCCAAGGGGCCACATGAGAAACTTGGGCAGTGCAGAGGGCCAGACTAACTTAACTCAGTTCTGCCCAATATATTTGATCTATTTATTAAAGACTTTAAATTAAACATTACAATCATACACTAAAAATGTGGATCACACATGAACTTTTACAAAACAGGTTTGAAAATGTGCATTTTTTGCAGTGTTTCAAAAACTACCATCAGAACTTTGTACAAAAAAATCAAGTGCATCAAAGATAACATTCGCACTCAAAACCTGAAACATAAATTCTCGTAGAATGTATATTCTGAACCATCAAGGTATGTATCAATCTGAACCATCAGTATGTATCAATACGGAACCATCACGTTACATTTTTCTAAACAACTGAAAATAGAGTCCAGATCAGAGAAGTATCTGTCTATGAACGTATTGGATATTTTAGATGAGGGAAAAAGACATGCGTTACAAAAAACTTGATCAAGAAAAAAAAAAAAAAAAGGGTCCGAATTTTTGGGAGACAAGGTATTTATTTTGTAGGCTTTCTGTGATTTACAATGCACAGTCTATAGCAACAATATCCGTTGGATGAAGAAAGGCTGGGTTTTCACAAAACATAAAATATAGCTGCATATATTTTTATTTCAGTAAATTCATTTTTGTGTTTCAGAGGAAAAAATTACGGACATCTCTCCCCGTTACAGACATGACAGTTCTGAAAGCAGAATTTATGGAAATGCGTACACTGTAAAAATCAATTTGTTGAGTCAACTTAAAATAATTTGTAACCTGGCTGCCTTAAAATTTTAAGTTCAGTCAACTCAAAAAAAAGTTATTCAACTTGAAATGTTAAATTATACTAAGTGACAACTTAGATATTTGAGTTGAATCAACTTAAAATGTTACAGTAAATTGTTTAGCAAAGTGTTTAGCAAACGCAATATCTAAGTTGTTGCTTAATACAACTTAACATTTCAAGTTAAATTAACTTATTTTAGTTGACTGAACTTAAGATTTTAAGGCAGCAGGGTAACAAATTATTTTAAGCTGACTCAACAAATTGTGTTTTTTTATTTTTTTACAGTGTAGCTATAAAATGCTTTGCAAACTTTAATATAGACGTGTGGGTATTTAGGGCTGCCCCTATCAACATAACTAGTCCTTTATTTGAGTTATTATTAACTAATCCCACTTTTATATGACAGCTAATCCAAAATGAGTCTTCCATATTCCGCGCTCAAGCACACACATAAAGTTTGCCATCAAGCGCAGGCAAAAGTCCCATAATGATTATGAATGTTTCAGGGGAAAAAGGGAATATTTTAATTATTTTTAAATATGAGTCATTGCCGGCTGCAAAGATAAAATACTCAATGCTGATTCTGGACGCGCCTTTAGAGAGAAATGCAACCTTGATACAGATTAAAATAATAGGGGAATATTTGTTTTTGCATGGGTTCGTTTAAAAGTAGACATTTTAAACTTTCTATATATTTTTCACGTCTGTGAGGTAGCTTTTTTGTGCTTCAGATTCAGAGACGGCAGAAAGCGCGTCATGTTTCTTTTCATTATTTTACAAAAGCGACGTTTTAATGTTGTTGTGAGTTTGCATAAATAAGATCAGTTTGGAAGGTTCATTATCAGGAAAAATGCAACTCCCTGTTATGCAGGTGCATTCCCATACTCCGCACAAACAGGTTTATTAAAATAAATCTTCACCAGTCTACATCTGAGTCAGATGCAGTTACAACCTATAAATAAAAGGCTATTTGACGTTTTAAAATTATCTAACGGACTGATGCCGCTCCAATTGGTTGATCATTAGTTAGCCTAAAAAATGACTTGCTTTAATGACTAATTTATGGATTAAATGTTTAATATACAAAACAGGTTAAGTAAAATATGCTGATTTGGGGTTTGGGGGGTGTACCCGTAAAATGACTGCTCAGCCCCCCTTAAATTTTGCGATTAGATCCATAAACTGTACACGAATTCGTGATCGCCTCAGTCCCCTTTAAATTTCACAAGAAAGTTGCGGCAAACTTCCATCGGCTCCTTTCAGCGCGTTCTTCTTTTTCAATTTGCAGACCGCAGCTGCGCAGAGTGAGAAACAGAGGACAAGGTGTGTGTTTATCAATAGATTGTTATAATATATGCATCTGTGCATTCTTTGTCATAAAATTAGCAATGGGTTCCCCATCTACTGTAGTTTTTGCTGTGTTCACCCCTCGTCACACCACAGGTGTCTTTATAAAACGATCATGTTTCCATTTAACGTCCAATGCAAACCTTAATTTTGTAAATAAATTAAGGTTTGCATTGGACGT
>JAHKKF010523509.1:0-12110 GCA_019740295.1 Labeo calbasu | reverse complement strand
ATTTTTTACAATGTTTTTCCTTTTTGTCAATTCATTTAAAAGTGCTATTGGAAGCATACCTTCATAACTGCTTTATCACTTATTTGTTTAATTTTTTCCTTCCTGTTTATTTCCTTGACCTTCCTTTTTAAAAAAAAAAAACACAAATACTTTAAGGTATGTTTTTAAGCATGGCAACTGTTTTGAGTTGGTTTAAGCTGATCCTTAGTTGGTCCTGAGCTGGTTATAAGCTGATTATTAGCTGGTTCTGAGCAGGAGTTAGTTGCTTATGACCATCGACCAGCAGTTGTGTCCTAGATCCAGACTTTCAAACCTATTTCATCATTGAGATCATAAGCAGAAAGGTCATTGATTTTTACTTAATCAGTCACATTAGCGTCTACTTTGACACTTAGTTGTGTCATGGCGGTCATGATCTCTTAGACACTGGGACAGCGTTGAGGGCGCCAGTGTGTTTTCCCGAGAGGCCAATGGAATTACAGTTCAGTGTGGTCAGATGCTCAGCCAAACCCTGCTGCTGCATATTTCATATTATCCAAAATATGCATCACGACATGCTATTCGTCTTCAGTGACCAAGAATGCGCTTAGCAAATTAAGAAGAAAAACAAAAGCATCGCTTAAAATTACTATAATGGTTTCCGTGAGATAATCTTACTTCATCACCGCAGGAATGCTCATTTGGGGTGAAAATCACTGACTGGATTTGAGAGCGATCACACTGCAGTGTGGCAGTGATTTAGAGTGATTTTGTTTCCCACCAGTGTGAATAACGTGAGTGGATCATGGGTTTCTTACCACCTGCTCTCACAGAATAGATTCGCTTGAACACTATAATCAGATTACATATCGAGTTCTAGACTGTATGCCACTGTGATTTGTGTGACTCGTTCGGCATTTGTACTCGCATTTATATTGTAAATTAAACAGCCATAGTTGAGAAAGCTATTCTGCTTTTGAAGATCATCAGATGCTATTCATTTGTAGATGTACATATTCTTTTATTGTATTTGGAAAGAAAAGTTCTGGATTTTTAATATGTTAAGTTCCTTCAAAAGCATATTTGGTCTTATAATGTTGATTACTAAAGATTCATAAAAAAATAATTTCAACTTGCCCCCAGTTTCTTAAAACTAACTACCAAAAAATCAATAGATAAATAGATAGATAGATAGAGGTAATGGTGAGGGACTTATAATAGGGCAAGCCTTCGGAGAATTTAAAAGAATAGATGTTAAGCTTAGATTTTTAATTTAATTTTTAATGAAATTAATTAAAGCAACTCCATTATTTTATTCTGGCAAAAATGTTTAAAGCTGTTTAAATCCTCATTTTTTGGTCTTTTTTAAAATGGTCTTTATGGTATTTTTATGGTTTAATAGGGCACGAATTTGAAGGATTTAAAAGAATCTTAATTAATTTAATTTATAAACTTTATAATTTTATTCAATTTTTTATGGTATTTATGATATTTTTATGGTTTCTTAGGAAATAATAGATGTTAAGCTTAGCTTTTTCATTAATTTAATTTTATTTTATTTATAAAGCTACTCCATTATTTTTTTTTTTCTAGCCAAAAAAAAAAAAAGGTGTTTAAATCTTCATTTTTAGATTATTTTTAGTCTTTATGGTATGTATTTGGTTTAATATTGCAAGCATTTGGGGGGTTTAAAAGAACAGATGTTGAACTAAGCTTTTTCATTAATTTAATTTATAAAAGCAACTGTTATTTTTTTGGCAAAAATGTTTAAGGTGATTTAAATCTCTATTTTATAAAGTAATTGAGGGTTTCATAGTTTATAATGTTGTTGTGGCAGCTAAGTTGTAAAATTGCATATAACTACATAAAAAGTGAATGAAGATGAGTATTTTAATGTTTACGGATTGGTCACATTCATTTCCACTGTAAGTGGCTCAACTTAACTGTTTTTTTTTTTAATTATGGTGATCAATATTATGCCATAAATGCTGTTGATTGACCCTAAAAAAACAAAAGAAGATATTTTAAAGAATATTGGTAACCAAACAGTTGACGGTAGCAATTGACTTCCATAGTGTTTTTCTCCGTGCTATGGAAGTCAGTAGCTACCAGCAACTGTTTAGTTACCGATATTCTTTAAAATATCTTCTTTTGTGCTTAAAAGAAGTAAACTTCAGGTTTGGAACCACTTGAGGGTGAGTAAATGATCAGTAGTATTTTAATTTTTGGGTGAACTGTCCTTTTAACTTGTACTGAATCTGGAATATTCTTTTAGGTTGCACTTGTACTAACTACAGTCAATAGCATTGCTTTAAACCAATCGTCTTAGTGCTTAAAATAGACAGGAACATAAAAATGCACGCCAGACATCATGTTTAATCCTAAAACCCAGTGCAAGTGTAAATTCTTTCAATGTGCGACCTGTGTATGACCGACCTGAGGTCTTTATGCCTGTGAGTAGGTTAGGACAAGAAGGTTTATTTTAGAGGAGATATGTTTTGATCCAGAACGTTGTAGTAGGTGCCGAAAGCCTCGTAAGATATAATTTCAAATGCCAGACGCTTTTCTGTGTGCGCATGTGTGTGAGAGCGCCTGTCCGTCTGTCCTCTCCGGTGATGAATTAGGGGGCAGGAGGTCTCTGTGGAGCACACTTTTAGAAGCGGTGGATTCAATAGGTGCTATTCTTATAGGCTAATTACTCTCCCTGGCAAACGTTCTTTGATACGGAGCTTTGGCTGGATTTCGAGTTGGACTGTAAAGCATGGATGAATATGACACTAATGAATGAGGTGGTTTTGATATCGTCACCACATGCAATTGTGGTTGAGATATGTGCCCAGTGGCCTTCAACTTACAAACGTTTACCATCGTTCTTGCATTGATCATATGATGAGAGTCTTAAGGCTGGAATACACTACACACTTTTCCGTCGGTTTACTGTCTGGAGAAATTGACACTAGTTGCTGAAAGTAGGAGCCAGTCTGGAGATTCTGGAGATTTTGAAATTTTTTTTTTTTTTTTTTTTTTTTTAAATATATTGGTCGCCCCCTGGTTTGTAGTCAATGAACAGTTGAAAAAAGCAGAAATAACAGTTTTGCGAAAAATTAAAATATGTATTCAAATCTACTATAATGTTTTAATAAAATTCCTCAAAATATTTCTATAAAATAATCTCAATTTTATTAATTTCAAAATTATTTTCTGTGATTATCAGTATTCAGCTAAATTAATTTAATTATTATTATTTTTTGTTTTCAGATTTTTTTAGGTTCAGACTATGATTCCATCCAGTTGGAGGATATCAAAGATTTAAAAGAACAGCACAACACAACCAAATAAATGCTTTGATTAGTTTTTAGGTTGACCGATTATCGGCTTGGTTGATTATCGCACAGATATTAAGCATTTTTATGGTTATCGGTATCAGTCATTTTCAAAACTGATTTGCCGATAAAATAATTTAAAAGCAATTCAACAACGTTTTTGTCAGAGCCCTTGTTATTCTTAATTTTGGCATTCATTTTAATTTCTACACCAGACATACAGTATATATTGGTTCAAAATATTGGTTATCGGTCTACTTGATCTGTAATAATCAGTACCGACATCAACCTTGAAAAACACATATTGGTCGACCCCTAGTTTTTAGTCAATTAATAGTTTTAAAAAAACAGAAATAACTGTTTTACCAAAAAATTAAATGTATTCAAATCTCTTAGAACAGTGTTTTTAATTAAATTTCTCATAATGTTTATAAAATAATTTAAATTTTATTAATTTTACAAGAAAGTTTTGTCAGAACCCTTGTTATTCTTAATTTTAACATTAAATTTTCATTTATACGCCAGACATACAGTATATTTCAAAATATCAGTTATTTGTAATAATTCATATCGGCACTGGCCCTAGTTTGTAGTCAATAAATGGAGTTTTTTAAAAAAAATTAAATATGTATTTAAATCTCATACAGTGTTTTTAATGAAATTCCTCATAACTTTTTTTTTTTTCCCAAATTCTGTTTTTGCCGTTTTAATTTTTGGATTCAGTTTTAATTTTTCTAAGTCTAAATGATTAAAATAATTTCCTCAAAGGAAACAGTACAATACTCGTGAAGTGACTCATAGAGTTCTAGAGAATGTTCATGTACTCTTATATAGAGGCGGCAGAGGCTGAAAACATCGCAAGTGAGTAAACAAAAACGTGGGTCTGCGCCATTCATTCACACAGAGAAATGCAGAACTTGCAGGATTCATATTTAAATAGTATTTTTGCAGCATAATATTCACAGTCTAGATCGCGTTTTGATTTAAGTGTGCTGACCTACTTTTGATTTATTCATCTCGATTGGGTAAATTCTTTGACATTCCGCGCTACACAGCGAATTCTATTTTTATGACTGGATTCCACGATTAGGTTATAGAAACCAGACCAAATGGTTAACCATGGTAAAAAAAAAAATGGTTTATAGAGAAGAATGTGCTGAAAAACAGCTTCTCAAACACATTTTGAAATCCTAGTCAGTAAAACTAGGTGTGACTTCATTTCCCTAATTGGGTATCAATAAAGACTATGGAAATTAGTGTTACATCATTGTGATCTAGGATCATAATTAGTAGCTGGAAACTTGAAAGGAAATCAACTACAGATCTGAACTGAACATTCAGTCGCAGACACTGAACACCACATGACCTGATATAAGGAGCGTCTGGAGGAAAGAGATTCTCTCCAGTGTTAAGTGTTGAGAATTGTGAGGCACGAGCCCCTCGCTGCCAAGCCCAGCGGGAGAATGCTGACTATGATGTAGAGTTGTAGCAGCAGGATTACGCAAAGCCACAAAGGTGACAAGAATGTCTGAAACTTCCCATATCTTCCTATCTGCCTCGCACTTAGATTCAGACAGACACCAAATCCACCACCCCAGTGTGTAGCGGGCAAGATACGAAGTGTTTAGTCAACAAAGAGCATGGCAGCACAGTGTTGTCTTCCAGAGAGTATGAGAGAGGGCTTTAAATCAAACCCAGGCATGGTGTGATAGTACGGACAGCAGCTCTCACTTCTAAAACAGTCAGGGAATGTCGATCTGCCGCTAGTCATCAGAACAAACAAAGAGGCAGTAATGTGAGCCAAACAATGTGTGTTAATGTTCACCCTCCGTGCCCTGTGATTCCTCCTGCAGGCTTCTGTGCATTCATATGATGGCTGTTACATAAAGAATATTGCACAAGTACACAAAAAAATGTGTGCAATTTTAACAGGAAAAGAATGGTAAAATGCTACGATAAAACCTGTATTATTGCATTACATTTAAAGACAATGCATGCTCTTTTACAGTAAAATTTTAGAAGGAAAAGACACAAATGTACAGTGAAAAACAGTGAAAAGATGTTTCAGAAGTGCCTAGTGAAAAATAAATATACTTTTTTCATGCTAAGTATACTACAAACACATGTACATATGCTGTACTTAATAAAAATACCCTGCAATTGTACTTTTAGTATGATAAACTGGTATATTTAAAGTCTGCTAAATTGGAACAACTAATTTTGTACTTAATGCACTTTTAATTGTGCTGAAGTCCAACTAAAGTTATACTTAAGTATATTTGATTGTGCTAAAGTGGAACTATTGCACGTATACTTTAGGTATACTTTAAATATTTTGCATTTAAAGACCAATGTTATTTAAAGATCATACAGTCCTCATCAGTAGTGACATTAAAATGTATTTTAGGCTTAATATTAAGAAATGTGCATTGTGCACAAGTAGTACTCCAAATAAAATTGAATTACTATTTTTTTATCAGTAAGTCTCCAGCGATATGTTAGTAATTATGTAATAGACTTGAACTATACTTAGTATAAAATAAATGCATTTTAAAACTATTGTTTTTTACTAGAGTCATGTTTAAATTTAAATAGTTTTTTTCTTATTATTTTTGATGTTGTTGATGAACTTTATTTGAAGTTAGATTTCATGTTGTTTGATTAATGTTTATTGCATCATTTATGGCCTCAATGGTGTTTTGACCATGTGTGCCCTAGTAAAAAATGAACAGATTTAAAATGCATTTATTTTATACTAAGTAAAGTTCAAGTCTATTAACATATTTACTGACATATCGCTTGAGACTTACTAATATAAAATTTATTTTATTTGGAGTACTACTTGTGCACAATGCACATTTCTTAATATTGAGCCTAAAATATGTTTTAATGTCACTATTGATGAAGATTACGTGATCTTTAATATTTAGTCTTTAAATGCTAAATATTTAGAACAATCAAATATACTCAAGTGTATCTTTAGTTGGACTTTAGCACTACTTCCGCACAATTAAAGTGCATTAAGTACAAAATTAGTTGTTCCAATTTAGCAGACTTTAAATATGCCAATTTAGTAGACTAAAAGTGCAATTGCAGGGTATTTTATTAAGCACATAACATGCAAATGTATTTGTTGTATACTTAGCATGAAATAAATGTATTTTAAATACATTTTAGTATATTTATTTTTCACTAAGGTGGTCAAAAGCAATAGCAAAGACTTTTAGAAAAGATTTTTATTTTGAATAAATGCTGTTCGTTTTAACATTTTATTCATCAAACAATCCTAAAAAAAAAGAATCACAGGTTCTAAGAAATATTAAAGCAGCACTGATAATAAATCACTATATTAGAATTATTTCTGAATGACTCTGGCTGTGTGTGTGTGTGTGTGTTTTTATATGTGGAAATTTATATGCATTTTATATTTTATATGTATTTTAAACAAATCCATAATTCAGCTATATATATACACACACACATTTTGATTTGGATGTTCTAAGCAGTATCTTCTTTGGTTTGTTTTGAGGATCTCAAAACAAAAATATAGTTGTCTTATATTTCATTTGGACTGAATTGGCTGTTCTATTGTCTTTTTGAGCTGCACTGAGATAAATTGTATTTTTTATTTTTAAAATCAGTACAGGATTCAAAAGAACTTGATATCTGATACCTGATGACAGTCCCCTGACCATTTGATCCATAAGTGACTCCCGCAGCTCCGCTGAATATTTATAGCGCTCGTCCTGTGAATGTTATGAGTGTGGGTAATGAAGTGTGAAGATCCGTGCGTGATGACAACAGGAGTACAAAAGGACAGCTCGCGTTATTAATCTGAGCAGCGTGTCTTCAGCAGGAAAAGCTGCGTTTGCTCAAATATTTGCTCTTGATGGTTTGGATGACTTTAAGATGTTCTGATAGTCACAGCCTTTCCAGTGACAATGTGAGAGATTGCATAGTGGAGAAGTTACAGCACTAAGGTACCATTAGAATTTGGCTGCGCAATAAACTTTGCATTTTTCTGTGGAAAAATAAAACCGAAAATGAACTTAAATTAGGTCATTTAATAATAATTTGAAATAAATAATTAACATAAGTAGTCTAATGATAAAATCAACAGTCTCTGCGAATTTGTTTTTCTTTGAAGATTCATATTTGGGCAAATAAAACTGTTTTGAATTTTTCTTCACACACTTTTTTTTTTTCTTTTAGATGTGTTTCACAGGCCTGTGTTTTATATTTACAAGTTATATTATTTTATATGAAGTCTGCAATACCTTAACTTACATAGTACATAGTAAGCAATCCTCCATCAATCATGTGAATGGATAATAGTAGTAATCATTAGTCTTAGAGGTATTGGTGGTCTTTAGTTAGTTTTATATTTAGCTGAAAATGTGGTGGCCGTGTCTTGTGACTGGACCCTCCGGAGAGCCATGAGTGACCGGAAAATAGATTTAAGTTTGTATCAGCTTTCACTATATCATATAAAACGAGTTAATGATCTGTGAAAATGATCATTAAAGGTCAAGCCCATTAGGTGTTTCATGTATTTCTATTTAGAGAATAATATACAAGCCATATAGCTTTACACTTTCGCAGGTACTTTTTATAGGCTGCATGGATTAAGAAAAAGCACAGTTATGCTAATATTATTATTATCATACATCATTTCTAGCTGCCTGTTTTGAGAACAGCAGCTTTAAATGCAGTACAAACAACAACAGTGTCATCTGGTGGTGGAACATAAGAATGTGCATTAAATATTTTGATATACAGCAATATGTTAAATATATTAGGGTCTTGGTTTAGAGACCTACTAAGAGCATGTCTAGGGTGGTTTACAGGCTGATATAAGGGTTTAGAGAAAACAATCCCACATTCATAATTAAATAAAAAAAAAAAAATACATTTATAAATAATCAAGAATTTTTAAAAATATAAATAAATAATTTTAATAAATGAAATTGTACATTTAAAGATTATTGGAAAATGTTTTACAATAAATATTTGTTTGCTACTTTTACTTATTTAATTCAGTGTGTTACTTGCTGTTTGTAACTATTTGTAAAATTTACTAGCAATTTCTTAGTAAAAAAAGTTTCTACACCGTTTTTTCTTTACTGCGTGACGTCAAAAGCTGCCGACGTTTTACAATTTCCAATATTTTGTCAATGAAGGTTAAAGTATGTGATGAGGTATTTAAGTTCAACAGGTCTGAATAGCTTTTAAGTTGTTTTTAGATGTTTTAGTTCTTTGCTTTATGCTATATGATAGAATTTAGTAGTGGCTGTCACCAACTAAACTGCAGGTGGTCAAACTATTTAAAATATGCTTATAGTGAACTCCATCATAATGCCAACCGCTCTGATTCATTAATACTCTTGACTTCATTCAGTTCAAGTGATTCATTAGCAAACACCAGATTAAAAGAGCCATTCAATTTCCTCGTCACTTGTAATGATTTTAAAAGTATAGGGTGAAACAAGGCTTTTCAAAAATCCAAATCAAACAATTGCGTCACAAAATGATTCACTGTTTCGAAGCGCTCCAAATGAATCGTGTATCGTGTATTGCTTATCACGAATCTGATTTAATTCGAACTTCGGAGCGGGTTTGTGAATCTTTTGATTCAGATTGAAATTTTGGAGCAGGTCAGTGAATTGCTGTTTGATTTAGAACGGAACTTTGGAGCGGGTTCACAAATCTTTTGATGCAGATTGGAACTTTGGAGTGGGTTCGTGAATCTTTTGATTCTGATTGGAATTTTGGATCGGGTTCCCGAATCATTTCGCAAATGGAATGATTTGGCACACCCTAAGAAAAAATGTGCTTTCCACTGCGCCCAAATTGTATGATTGCAGAAAAAAATATATGTTTGTATTGAACATTTATGGAGCAGCAGATTGTGTGTGAAAATAAATCATGCAAGTCATTTATTTTGTTTAAAAATCTTATGAATGTATGGGGTGGCAAGGGGGGTCTTTTACCTGAATCTAACAGTGTTAACAAATGGAAAAGTCAGCCTTCTATTAATTATCATTTTAATTACTGTGCCTTTTAGCTACAACAGCAGGGGAACTTTTTACCCCAAATACCATACTTTTACATATTCTTTTGTTATTTAAAAAAAACATTGTTTTAATTATCTTAAAACTGAAAATGATTAAGAAGACCTTTGTCTCAAGATAAATTCAAGAATTTTAGCAATTCTCATTTGCTACCTAAATCTACAACATTTTAAAATACATCCAATATTAGATCAAGTAAGCACAGAAACGACTTTGCACTGCTTCCCACGTTCGTGTCGAAGGATCAGACAAATTTGCACAAGTATCTTGAAAAGCAAATGTTTTGGAAAGTGAATAATAGAGAATGATAATAACAAAGATGTCTTTAGCCCCGTTGTCCCCTGTTGTTCATAACGGGACTATGGGACACGGATCGCAAATCATTTTGTAAATTGAATGATTTGTGATTTGCACCCGGTTCCTGATCTAAAATGATGTGTCTTGAATTGGGAACCATTTGATTCAGATTGGGACTTTGGTGCAGGTTTGTGAATCTTTTGATTTAGATCTTTTTTTCTCATTTCTTTATTTCAGTTTTTTTTTTATTAAACAGTAAAAAAACATCAAAAAAGAAAGTACTGTATACACAAATGCAAATCCTATAAGAAAAAATTAACTACAGTTTTACTATAGTAAAAGTGTAGTAACCATGTTTTACCACAGTTTTACCACAAATACCATGGTTAAACTATGGTTGGTGAAACCATGGTTAATTTGTATGTTTTTTTTTTTTTTCTTTTCTTCACCTTAGAGGACACAGGTTTGAATATAGAGCTGCAGTTTTCACTGCTTTAGGATTAATAGAACTTTGGATAGTTTCCATATAATTGTCAAGATCAACTTTAATTAAAGAAAAGAGTAGTTTAGACCCAGAGTTTTGTTAATGTATGTGAAATTTATCAGAAAACAAAAATTACGTTATTTTTACCCCTAAATTTTTTCGAGTAGTCAAACTAAATAAAAAAAAAATCTTTAAAACAGAAAACGAGATTGGATGAACTATAAAAAAATCTGATCAAAATTTCTCAGTGTGGGTACATTGCCAAAACAAGTGAATGACATCTATCTCAGAAGTGTGACAAGAAGTGTGAAAGTAAATTTATATTTTTATTTACATTTAATCATTTTGCAGACACTTTTATCCACAGCGACATGGTCTAACGACTTGTTCTAAGTAAAGTCTAACGCAGTACATGTATCAAGGGTTTTTAACCTACAATACAATACGTGATGACAGTGTTACAGGATGCACATGTCAGTGTTGTATCCATTGTTATAAGGATACAACAAGCACTGTAACATGATTGATATACAGACGTTGCCCTGCAAATAGCTAATTATTAAGATATAGATCACTCTGACAGAGTTAGCCTAAATGTCTTTTTGATTATATCTGTCATGTTTATTTAAATTTAATTGGGGATATTAGATTAATGCCGCTACATTTTGTTTATTTAGATTTTATATTATTCTAATACAGCTATTACAAACATTTTCAATAATAATAAAAAACAACAACCATTAAATTTATATTAAAGGGGTCATCGGATGCCCATTTTTCACAAGATGATATGATTCTTTAGGGTCTTAATGAGAAGTCTATAATATACTTTGACTAAAAATTCTCAATGGTAGTGTAAAACAACACCCTTTTTACCTTGCCAAAATGAGCTCTGCAAAAATCATCCCATTCTGGTCGAGGCTGCTTTAAATGTAAATGAGCTCTGCTCGCCCCGCCCCTCTCTTCTCTCTATGGAGTGACGAGCCTGTTTACTTTAGCCGCATTTAGCCGAGTTTAGACGCTAAACTTGCTAACTAGCACATTATTACTTCTGCTGTAAGTGAAGCTGGATCACGAATGATTCACGCGAACATAGACGGATATATGTAGATCGGGAGGCGCATTTCCTTCACAAACAAATGTAATCCACTGCATCTTCAGCGTCTCAGATGTCGGGAGTAAATGACAACCACTACGTTCATTGTTACATCCAGCAACACAACACCTCAATCGCTCAGTTCTTGTCTAACTCCCTTCCTTGCCCCGGCATCAAAACATGGAGGTCTGACTGTTACAACTGATCTCAGGTAAGAGCTCATGTCAATCAACTATCATGGGAGCACCCTCTGTGGGTGTGACGCAACACCGACAGGCATCTGAGAACGGCTCGATTTGAGAAAGAGAATATTATTTTTACAGATTAATTAAAAACCGCTGCATGGATTTTTACCATTACAGGGTAGATTTGTACATGCACTGCCAACACAAAATAATGTTCAAACAGCATGTAAAAGTGAACTTAGCATCTGGTGACCCCTTTAAGACTTTACCTCGCTAATAACACCTCAGTCAGGTCAAGGAAATGTTGTATACAAAACTACAAAAAGTCTCCCTAGAGAGAGAGAGAGAGAGAGAGAGAGCTGTCATAACAGAATGGATGGTCTATGTCTGTAACCATGCATATAACACACAAAAAATAGAAATTGTAATCTTTTTGATAATATGCCTTGTCCCCGACCGTGTTTGCATTTATTTGTTGGACATGGGATTAACTATTATAATAATAATAATAATAATAATAAACTTTATTTATATAGCACTTTTCATACATTTGTATGTAGCTCAAAGTGCTTTACAACGAGCAAACAAACAATAAAAAGAACAATAAAAAAAACGGCAATAAGAACAAGAATAATACAAATTTAACAAATGACCGCAATTTAAAATAAAAAAATA
>JAHKKF010523507.1:12333-24316 GCA_019740295.1 Labeo calbasu | reverse complement strand
GTCTTTTTTATAATTGATGATAATAATGCTCCGCTCTCTCCCATGTTCTGTTCTTCATGGCTGAAGTAGCGGCGTGTAATCAGTATAAGTTAGCTCACAGCGTCCTCTGTTGGTGAAAATAATCACTAATGTTACATGATTGATCTGGTATTGGCAACTTTCTAGAGATAAAAAGTTTAATTTCTGTGTTTCATAGCGTTTTAATTTTACATTGTAGTTTGCTGACAAAAGGACATAGCTTTGAATAAAAAGGCAACTTACCTTCACTCAGAATGGACGCGACACCGGATGAATGGCTCCGCTAAGGTTAGCGCGTTGGCCAAATATCTGAAATGTATGTAAAATTTCCCCCAAAACTGCTGAGACGAACAGAAAAAGTAAGGAAATCGTTTTAACACGTTTGAAATTGATCAGCTACAAAGCGCTCGTGTCCTTAGTAAAGAGTTCAGATAACGGATTAAAATATAAATCAACAGAGGAGATGTAAACATACTTTTAGGAAAAAACAGAAATATTACTGTCAGGGATTAAAGACACTTTGTAATTAAAAACAACACTACGCTCACATATTAATTTACCACTGTATCATCTGCCACAGTTGCACCGATGGACCGTTGGAATTTAACTGGTTGCGTTGTTATAGAAATAACCCAACAAAGTGACCCAACATGTTTAACCCAGATATTGGGTACAGTAAATAACCCAACAAACATAGGAATAACCCAACATGTTTAACCCAGATATTGGGTACAGTAAATAACCCAACGTTTTTTAGAGTGGTTACAGAATACTGGTAATGGATTTAAGAAATCTTTAAGTCAGTGGTCTGAGGTTGATGATATGTGGCTAATATAATGCTTCTTAATGTCTACGCAATTAAAAACAACAACAACAACAAAAAAAAACATGTAAGGTTAGAGATTTATGAAAAGCCTTTGACCTCAAGTGTAAGCAAAAGTGATGATTAGCAAACAACATTTATTTAGATTCTTATTTGTTGAGTGTCATTCTGCATTAAACAAGAATAAAACAAGATCTGAATACCACTTATGTGAGCTTATTTTTACACTGTTTTATCTTTATATCTTTATATATCTATAGTACTTCCTCTTTCACTAGTTTCTACAATTTAGAGTAGGCTAAATATCATGTCCACTGATGAATGTCAGTTTTCTTCACAACAAGGGATATTATAATCTCAGATAAATACTTTGCGCACACAGTGTTTGCCATATATTGTTTCTCTCTCTCTTTCTTTATTTTGAGGGCCGTGTGCTATCTGTTATTCGGAAGCATGTCGTCCCAGCGAGCACAGATTTTGAGTTTCGCATTTTATTCTAGCTTCACACATTCTTTTTTTAAACACTTGAATGTGGGTAGGTTTCAAAAATAAAAAAAAATAAACATTTTGAACAAAAAGCTGAAAAAAGACTATGAATTAGATTCAGAATGATATAATCAAAACTTAGATAGAGTCGATCAATACCCCAAAGCTTGACAATCAGTATTTCCTCTTCATTGGTCAACATTTTATTCTATAACGTTACACAGTTTTGATGCTGTTTTATGTCTGATGATCAAGATTACATGTGGAAGCATCTTTTGTTTCAGTTTCTTCTTCACTTGTGTTTTTTTGGAAATGTACAGAAGACTGTACCGTAACAATGACAACACAGATTCAAGGAGCACAAGTATAGCTTAAATATATTTAGACTTTTTCTAAGTATAAGTCAAGTATACTTAAAGGTTATTTTAAGTATATTTCTGAGAAGCATATAAAAAGTAGACTAAAAGTATACTTCCCTGTTTTAGTTTAAAAGAAGTATGTTAATAGTACACTTGAATAAACTTCTTTTTTTGTAAGGGTAGTGTAGACAAGGCAAATGATTTGGTAGAGTGGGGAATTGTTATTGATGGAGAATTTATTTCAGTTCTCTAACTTTCTTTGCCAGCTAAAAAGGTTACTCTTTCTAATGTGCCACCTTTTGTTTGTGATGAAATTCTAAAACAAGCTTTGACACACTATGGAAAATCGGTGTCCCCTATAAAAAAAGATTCCAATCAGTAGCGAATCACCTTTATTGAAACGTATTGTTTCTTTCAGGTGATTTGTCTACATGATAGACTCAGCTGTGACAAAGAATGTTGTGGAGCGTTCTGTAGAAGTTGAGGCGGCCAGCCCGAGTCATATTCCCACTGTACCGCTGGCAGAGACTAGCCTGGAGCAGGTGTGCTTGCAGTCCGTGCCTGAGACTGATTCGCCTTGTTTTGCAAACAAACTTAGCCTGATAAAACCAAGATGACTTTTTCATCTCAAGAACTTGTGGATTTAAAGCTACAAATTGATGATTCCGATAAGGAATGTGAAGAAGACACAGCATTATTGGAAAACGATGTGATGGATTCAGAGCCTGTCTCTGGAGGCATGATTAAACTTTATTCTGTTCAGCAGATTAATAACTTTCTTGATATTACAAAGGGGCTTCGCAAACCCAAAATTGAGTCATATTTTCCTAATTTAAAAGTGTTTTTGCTGTCTGATACAATAGCTATGAGAAAAGCTTCCTTTGATGAACTGACAAACCCAAAAGGTACCGTCTTAAAAAGCTTCTTAGTAATGTTAGAAGTTCCTTAAATGTACTAGGTAAAAAATGTATGTAAGAGTTGAACAAATCAACTCTTTCTTGGATTAAACTAAAGGAAAAGCAGGTTTTGAAGTAAGTGATTTTTTTTTGACAAGTTTATTTCTTCTGTGATTTGGGCTGGGAAAATGAGTAATTATCAGGAGCTCTCGCAACAGAAGCATTTTCACCTTAAAAAACATATTACTGTCCTTAGACAAGGAAAAAGGTATGGGTAAAGTGAGGAGAAAACCTAATTAATCACGATAGCTTGTCTTTCCTTCTCTTTCTGTTTTTTTTTTCCTTCTTATCTTCCTTATTCTCTTCTGTTTTCTCTTCTCTTGCTTATGGAGATCTTGCAAGTGGGATCAATTAATGTTAACGGAATGAGGGACGGGAAGAAAAATTATATGTTGTCATAAATTATTTGACTGAAAGATCTGATTGTTGTTTTTTTGCAAGAAACCCATAGTAGTCAAAATAATGTGGTTGATTTGGGAAGGAGGTGGAAAGGAGAGAAAATTCTTAGTCATGGAAATAATTTATGTGTTGGAGTGGATGTGCTGTTTTTTCCTAGTCTTAAAATAAAATTTTATCAAAAAATGAAGAAGTTCCAGGGAGGCTATTAGTTGTAAAGGCTAAAATTCGTTTTTTTTTTTTTTTTTTTTTTTTTTTTTGTTTGTGAATGTTTATGCCCCTAATACAGGAACAGACAGAGTACAGTTTTGCACTAAGTTAGAGCACATTTTAAAACAACAGCGGGATGGTAGTGTTATTGTTTTAGGAGGGGGCTGGAATTGTACCTTAGATTTTACACAAGATCGAAATGGAGAAGAGCCTCATGCACAGTCGGCTATGTTTTTAGCTAATATTATAAAAAAAATCTTAATTTTTTCAGATGTATGGAGAGAACACAATATTTCAGAGCAGCAGTATACTTGGATGAAAGTTTGTAATGGTAGGGTTTTTGGAGCACGTTTGGACAGATTTTAGGTATCACATAATGGGAGAAATAAGGTTATCAAAACATCTTTCCTACACCTCTTTGATCATAAACTTATTACAATTGAGTGTATGTTGACTGAAAGAGCTCATAAGAGCTATTATTGGCATTTTAATGTTAAACTTTTGGAAGATAAACACTTTTGTGAGAGTTTTACGTATTTTTGGGAGACTTGTAAAAGTGAAAGATGCTTGTTTCAAACTATTATTGAGTAGTGGGAAGTTGGTAAAGTGCACAAAAGAACCTTGTGTCAGCAATATACATCTCACTCTTCTTTGGTTTTGAAAAAGACATTGGAGTGGTTGGAAAAAGAGATTACTGATATTGAAAGGTGTATGTGTGATAATATTGCTCAAAACCTACAGGAAATGTGGACTGAAAAGAAAAATCAGTTGAGCTCTTTTTTAAATGAAAAAAATAAAAGGATCTCTTGTAAGAAGTCGGTTTTCAACAATAAGAGATATGGATGGACCCTCCTCTTATTTATTTATTTATTTTTTTTTAATTTGGAGCGAAAAGCAGGACAAGAAAAACAGATGTATGCTTTAAAGAACAAAAATGGACACAATATTTCAGACCCTGTAGTGATGCTTAGACTTGCTGTGGATTTTTATTTTAATCTTTATGCTGCTGAGAACTCAGATGATTCTCAGCAAGATCTTCCTGTTCTAACTTTAGAGCACAAGCAACTTTTAGAGTCTGACCTCACTTTTAAAAGGAAAGGACGTGATGTGTGGCCAAGTATGGTGACCCATACTCGGAATTTGTGCTCTGCATTTAATTAACCCATCCAAGTGCACACACACAGTAGTGAGTAGTGAACAAACACACACACACACACACACACACCGTGAACACACACCCAGAGCAGTGGGCAGCCATATTGCTATTGCTGCGGCGCCTTTCGATTACAAGCCCGACTCCCTAACCATTGGGCCACGGCTGCCCCATAAAGACTGCTTGGAAATGCTGGGGATTGAAGGACCTCATACATGAGGTTTTGAGGAGGTTACCGCTGCTGTTATGGAACTTTCCTCTGGACGCACACCAGGGTTGGATGGACTACCTGCTGATTTTTTTTTTTTTTCCTCTGAGCTGTCAGCGTGCAGTTTTAACGTTACTCCCCAAAAAAGGTGACCTAACTCTTTTAAAGAATTGGAGACCTGTAGCAATTTTAGGGGTTTTTTTGTAGCAATTTTAATGTAGATTTTCTGTCATTAGATCAGGAAAAGGCTTTTAACAGAGTTGATCACATTTTTCTTTTTGATACTTTAAAGACGTTTGGTTTTAGGGACAATTTTATTTCTAAATAAAACTGCTGTATGCTGGGGCCTCATGTATGATTAAAGTAGTTGGCGGCCTAAGTGTTCCTGCAAAGGTGCATAGAGGCATTAGGCAGGGTTGCCCTCTTTCAGGCCAGCTGTACAGTTTAGTTATTGAGCCTTTGCTGTGTAAACTGAGAAGACAGCTAACAGGTTTGGAAGTCAGTACACTGGATTTTAAGCACTCTGTTAAGCTTTCTGTTTATACAGATGATGTGACTCTTTTAATTAGAAATTACGGTGATGTTCAGTGTATAAAAAGGCTTTAGAGTGTTATGGAAATGCGTCCTCAGCCAGAGTAAACTAGCAAAAAAGTAATGCTCTGTGGTGTGGTCGAGATTTTATTAGTCCTTCACTACCTGGTGGATTGCAATAGGGGAGAGCAGGTTTTAAGTTTTTTAGGGATATTTTTAGGGAAAAAAATTAGTTTTTTTTTTTTTTTTTTTTTGGAAAAAGTGTGCGCTCGGTTGTCTCACTGGAAACGGTTGCTACCCCAGTTGTCCTATAGGGGGAGGGTCCAGGTCTGTAACAACCTGGCCGCATCGTCGTTGTGGCATAAAATGATGATTTTAGAGCCTCCAGAGGAATTAGTAAGAGGAATTCAACAACGTATGGTGGACTTCTGGTCAGGACAACTCTGGCTGAAGGCTTCTGTGCTGTATCTGCCTTTACAGGTAGGCGGACAAAGGCTGGTTGACATCAGATTCAGAATTAGAGCCTTTCGTCTCCAGACAGCTCAGAGACTCCTATACGGGGAGGACGTAAGTTGGACTGGGGTAGCCTGTGCCCTTCTGAGAAGAGCGGGGGGCATGGGGTTAGACCACCACTTGTTTCTCATGGACATTAAAATTTTAACCTGACAGGACTGACATCTTTTTTACAGGTCAATGTTGAGATCATGGACTTTTTTTTAGATTTTCTCAGGAGCCAAATGGTGTGAAAGGACTATGGCTGAATGAAGAACCAGTGCTTTTTGATTCTGCACTGGATTTGGACATTTTTAATTCAGCATACCTCAGGAAAACAGTGTGTATTGTGTAGGGTTACAGCCATTATTTCATAAATCGGAGTGCTGTCAGACACTTGGGGAGGTTTTTACACCAGTTTTGTTTATTTATGGAATGATAGGGGCTCAACTTGGGGCAATAAGATTAATTCAGCTTTTTCCCCACAAGTTTCTTCAAAAGTACTAAAATAATTGTTATTTGAATCATTACATAGCCAGATTAATTAAGAGGAACAGCGATAAGAAACGTTAAATACCTTAAGTTTAGTGGTGTATAATGTACCTGAAAGCCGGACTTAAGTAAAAGTACAGATATTTTACCAGAAAATAACTTTGGTAGAAGTTGAAGTCACTGTTTAGAATAGTATTTGAGTAAAAGTCTTAAAATACTTAAGTACAAAAAGTATATTATTATTATTTATTTATTTATTTATTTATTTTTATTTAAAAAAAAAAAAAATAAGTGAAAAAGCCTGTCAAGGGTGCAGTTCAAACACTTCCTAGGCAAGATCAGATAAGGAAAGTGGCAATTCCCTGCTTCATGATCAACGACTCTGCTTCATGTCTAACTAAGGTCAGTCATGACTGCAGCTCGTGGCTAGAAAAACACTATGCGATGTGGTTTATCACCCCTGGGGCCCACACAAGCTGGACATCCTTTTCTCTAATAAATTTAGATGACTGCGCATAAAGATCTTGACACTTTTGCACAACTTTTGTTCCAAGAACATCTGTATGTGTCTGGGTCAAAGTTAGCAATAGAACAAGATACTGATTAAATTAAACATAAGAAACAACATACAAATTTATATGTTTAAATCATACAAGGACTGATAATATATTGTGTCACGGGGTGAAGAATCACACAACAAGGATGGCTCAAAATAAAAACCCCAGAGGGTGGATTTATTTACAAAGTTCTTAGTAGTGCAGTGGGTCCGTGGGGTGCTCGTGTTCAGCAGATCGGTCACCAGCTGCTGTCTAAAAGAACAAAGAGAGAAGCCGTTAATGTCCAGTCTCTTGGAGAGGGTGGAGAGTGACCCCTGACAGACCTGCAAAAGCTGCCCAGATCCGAGAGAGGCCATCTGCGTTGGCATTCGCGGCTCCTGCCCGATGGCGCACAACGAAGTGGAAGTCCTGGAGTGCTAGAAACCATCGGGCACCCTGGCGTTGGTGTCCTTGGCGCAGGCCATCCACTGTAGGGTCCAGTCTTCACCTTTTGGAAAGCTTCCTCCGCTGCTGATGTCCAACGAACTCTCTCCGGCTGCCCCTTCCTGGTCAGGTCTGTCAGAGGGGCGGATAAGGAGGAGAAGTTAGGGATGAAACAGCGATAATACCCCACCAACCCTAAGAAAGCTCGTACCTGGGTTTTAGTCTCGGGTTTTGGTGCCGCTCGGACAGCCTCAACTTTGTTTTCCTGAGGCTTAATAAGACCTCTTCCCACCTGGAAACCCAGATACTTCGCCTCATAGAACGCAAGATGGCATTTTCGAGGGTTGGCGGTGAGCCCAGCCTTTCGGAGTTCCGAGAGCACCCTCCGCAATCGGTCCAGATGGTCTTCCCATGTCTCGGAGTGGATGACCACGTCATCCAGGTAGGCCGCGGCATAGGACTGATGGGCCCGCAGCAAGATGTCCATCATTCGCTGGAACGTGGCCGGGGCCCCGTGGAGGCCAAAGGGAAGGGTCCGGTACTGCCAGTGTCCACTAGGGGTAGAAAACGCAGTTTTAGGTTTTGCAGATTCAGAGAGGGGTACTTGCCAGTAACCTTTGGTGAGGTCCAGTGTTGAGATATACTGGGCCCTTCCCAAGCGGTCCAGCAACTCGTCCACCCGAGGCATGGGGTATCCGTCAAACTCCGACACTTCGTTGAGTTATTGCAGTTATTGCAGAAGCAGAGGGTGCCATCCGGTTTTGGGATCATTACGATTAGGCTGGACCATGGGCTGCGTGATGGTTCTATCACCCCTAACTTCAGCATTTGTTGTACTTCCTCCTGAATAGCCTGCCGACGAGCCTCAGGGACACGGTAGGGCCGTTGCTGGACGATGACTCCTGGGGGCGTCCGGATGTTGTGTTGGAGGACGTTAGTCTGCCCAGGAATCGGAGAAAACACATCAGAGAACTGACCGACCAGGTGCTGCAGCTCGCCCTTCTGGGCTGCCGAGAGATGGGGGTTGACATCAACAACCACGGGGTCGGTGGTAGCCAGGGCCGAAAACTGGTCTCTAGTCCCTATCCATTTTTTTAGGAGGTTGATGTGGTACAGCTGATCAGCTCTCCTTTTCCAGAACTGTATACGGGCCCTGTCAGGTGGCCAGGAACTTGCAGGCAGTGTTGGGGACTAGGACCATAACCTGGTCTCCGGGTTGGAACTCCTGTGGTTGGGCGGCTCGATTATAGTGGCGCAGTTGGGCCTGCTGAGCTTTTACCAGATGTTCCCGAACTTACGGCATGACTCGGTCGATCTTCTCCCTCATCTGTCTCTCGTGCTCCACCACTGTGCGATGGGCTACAGGCTGTTGCTCCCAGGCTTCCTTTGCCACATCCAGGAGGCCGCGGGGCTGCTGGCCGAAGAGGAGCTCGAAGGGGGTGAAGCCAGTTGAGGCCTGTGGGACTTCCCGGACGCCGAAGAGGACATAGGGTAGCATGAGGTCCCAGTCGCGTTTATCCTCCGCAGCCACGCGTCTCAGCATCTGCTTGAGGGTCTGATTGAAGCGTTCGACCAGTCCGTCTGTCTGTGGATGGTAAACTGTGGTCCTCAACTGCTTCACCCGCAACAGCCTGCAGAGGTCAGCCATTAGCTGAGATATAAAGAGGGTACCCTGATCGGTCAAGATCTCCGCTGGGATGCCGACTCGGCTGGAGAGAAGGAAAAGCTCCTGGGCAATGGCCTTACCAGTAGTTTTTCGGAGTGGGACTGCCTCTGGATACCAGGTGGCATAGTCGACGATCACCAGGATGTGCTCATGTCCCCGGGCAGACTTAGGCAACGGCCCCACTAGGTCCATCCCGATGCGCTCGAAGGGCACCTTGATGATGGGCAGAGGAATCAGCGGACTCGGGGGAGGATTTCTGGGTGAGGTCACCTGGCAGGTAGGGCAGGCTTGACAGAAGTGCTTCCCCTCTCCCTCCAGGCCCGGCCAGTGGAATCGGTCACGGATTCGCTGAATGGTGTTTTCCACTCCCAGATGACCTGCCATAGGGGTGGGTGGGGAGTGACCCCAGCTCCAACACTGTTTCCGTCTTCGTATGGGGCATGACCAACAACAATTTTTCCTCCCCCCTTCGCTGAGCGACACAGTAAAGCAGGCCATTTTTCACTATAAAGTGCGGGAAAGGATGGGGACCAGGCTGAACTTCCTTGGCCTCGACAGAACGGACTTGGTTCCAGCAATGCTTCAGCCTGTCGTCCTCGCATTATTCCTTTGCGAATGAGCCCCCTCCTATGACCTGCTGAAACACATCATAGAAAAGATTAGGATGTTGGGAGGGGGACTCACCATCTCTCCCGCTGTCCGAAGTCAAAAGGACGGGGCGCTGACGTGGTCCTCGCATCGGTCTCCGTCTTCGGCGGCTCCCTCTGGGGCTGGCAGACTGCGTAGCTGTGGTGAGTAGGCGGTCAAACCCGGGCCAGTCTCTCCCGAGCAGCACGGGCACAGGAAGGTCCTTCATTAGTCCCACTTCGACTCGCCAGGTGCCAGGAGCGGCAGAGATCAACACCTTTCGAGCGGGCACTTGTCGGGTATCTCCGTGGACACATGTTATGGGGAGGACGGCTTTAGACTTTAGACTTAGACTTAGACTTAATATGTGGGGCTGAACCAGGCTGACCGCACTACCGGATTCCAGGAGGGCGCAGTGAGGTTTTCCGTTAATCTTCACTTCCACCTCTGGGGCCCCCATGGGCAGGTCGCTATGAACAATGCAGTCTGCCAGCCAATTTCGAGGGGGAGACACGGGGGCTTCCGTTGGCATGGGCTCATCCCGTGGCGAGGGAGCCGCTGGCCTGCTTACTGGTCGCGGGGTGCCCTCCGGCGTGTGCCGCTCCTGGACCACCCTCCGGGGAAAAGGCAGCGCTCGCTCCCCTGTATCTCGTTGTTGGGCCGCATCCGCTAGCTCGATGGCCTCCACTAGCTCCAGGGTGGTGTTGGGATTCCTCATGCCTACCGCCCGGCAGTGGGATCGGGGTAGAGCACGAAGCAGCCGGTCTATTACTACACGCTCCGCTACCTGTCCGGCCGTGGGATTTCCTTCCAGGAGCCAATGCTGCGCAAGCCGTGTGAGCTCCGCGACCTGGGCACGGGCGGGCAGACGGGGCTTATGTTCCCATTCGAAGAAGAGCTGGGCTGCACATATCGGAGATAATCCCAACCGGGCCAGTATTTCTCTCTTTACGTCCTCATACCGCACCGCGGCGGTGGCGGGGAGGGAAAAATAGGCGCACTGAGCTTCACCCATTAACAGGGGGGCCAGCACCCATGTCCAGTCGTCCTGCTGCCACCCTTCCGTGGTCGCTGTGTTCTCAAACATTTGTAAGAAGGCTTCGACGTCATCGTGTGGGGTCAGCTTGGGCATCAGTTTAGCGGCTTGGACGCGAGGATCCGGTAGCGGAGCAGGCTGAGCAACGGCGGCATGGAGGGTGGCGAGCTCCTGCTCGGTTTCACCCTGACGAGCTGCGATGTGCTCCACGATCTGCTGCTGGCGGATGCTGACCTCCGTGAGCCGCTGAAGAATGTCCTCCATGGTGAGGGGAGGAGCGCCGGCCTACAACAAAGGGGAAAAAAAACGGAGACTGAGAAAAAATAAAAAAGGGTGACAAAGGGGATCGCTTGTCAGTGATTCTCCACCAAATTGTCACGGGGTGAAGAATCACATGACAAGGATGGCTCAAAATAAAGACCCCGGAGGGTGGATTTATTTACAAAGAGGTGAGGGAGGCAAAAACACAAGGTGGGTGCTCCGGTGAGTGACGTGCTCTCTTCTTAGTAGTGCAGTGGGTCCGTGGGGTGCTCGTGTTCGGCAGATCAGTCACCAGCTGCTGTCTAAAAGAACAAAGAGAGAAGCCATTAATGTCCAGTCTCTTGGAGAGGGTTCTCTCCATCTTGCAGCACTCATGCGGCTTATGTAGCTGCCTCCTGATGCGTTTCAGGTGGGGCCGATCAGCCGGTGATGAGCGCGTGCAGGTGTTCCTTGTTTGTTTCCAGGGCGACACCGATGACTTCTCGGGACGCTCATCACAATGGACCTTTATTGCACCGAAATTGAACATCGGAAGCGCTTGTCGAAGCAGTGTATTGATTCTTCCGGTTATGTATATATATTATTCAATATGCTGTAATCACTAGTTGAATAAAAGCCTGTTAAAATGAGCATCTGCAGGTTGATTTTAAAATCCAGACATTTTCAGAGACAGGCAAAGAAATATTCTGATGATTACTGTGCACATAATTTTCCAAACGCAACGGAACTTGTAGTTTTAATCAAACGTACCGATCTGAGAAACCCATGGCTTATAAACATGCGTGATTTCACCACACTACGTCAGTGCGTGCAGTGTGTGTGTGAGATCTGATGAATAAAATCAGAATCAACATATTTATTTATTTATTTGTATTAAATTTTAGTCTTTATTCTGTCGTTTTTCATTCACAGTCATTTCACTGTATGTAATTCACGTTTATGCCAAAATCACGCTGTCAACGCGTTATACTGTCTAGATTAATTAGCTAAAATGTTCAACATTGTTATTTAAGGCAACGCCCGCGCATTCATTCATCTATTTTAATACCTCTCTTACGAAAATTAACCATGGTATGTGTAGTAAAACTATGGCAATACAATTGGAAATCAGTCTGCGGAAAAAATAAAAATATAACATGGTTACTACATTTACTATAGTAAATCCATGGTTAATTTAGTAAGGGTGTTTATTTTACGCGAAAGTGGTCCCGCATAATGTTTTAGAAGGACCTTAATTCATCCCACGCATCTCATCCATGTTGTGTCAGGAAATCGTGAAAACTGAGGCA
>JAHKKF010523507.1:0-12283 GCA_019740295.1 Labeo calbasu | reverse complement strand
CGGCGAAAGAAAGGAAAGAGAGGATTCTCCCATTAGTTTTCATTGCGTTGCGATGGGACTGGAAGTGGGGATACACTGCTTCGCTTACCGGATATAGGTAGTGAGATAAAGGTCCATTGGATACATGATCTTAAGAATGAATAATGATGTAAATAATAATTCATAAAACATTTCATAATACAATTCATAATGCATAACTTTTTTATGAATATGTAAATTCTTAATAAAGTCAATGCACCAGACACTTATCAACATATTCAGGTCAACAGATCAACTGTAAACATCACAAAACACACTACTAAAAGTCACAACAAAAATAGCAAAACAAAAGGAAATAGTAAGAATAAATGTAAATACCAGGACAGTTCAGCTGCATAATTTGTGTCACATTGCATGCTGGGAGCTGCAGATCAGTTTTGATTGGTTCTCCCAGAATGCACTGCAACATAAAGCTTTATGTTGATTGTCACCATTGTTGAGATTCAAATGCTGATTCTTGAAGTCTGTTTAATTAAAAAAAAAAAATCAATCAATCAATCAATCAATCAATCAATCTTTTAATTGAAGAAGAACTTTCAAAAGTGGTCAACAACAAAATGAAGTACTAAAACAATCAAGTTATTCAAGCCACTATATGATTATGTCTTTATTGAAACAACACTTGACTTGGCTTTTTTTTTTTTTGGCTAAGGTGTGATGCTGCTTGTGGAGTTACTTAATCCTCCCCTTGAAAGATGTAATGTCTTTTATCTTGTGTTGATTTCATCTAAGGCTGCGGCTGAAGTCAGTTGACGTTCTTGTATTTTTGCTCATCTGGTCCCTTTGTTACGGTCAGAGTGTTCATTTTGCATCTGTCCACTAGGTGGTGTTGTGCCATGGTTTTATCTTTCCTAGAGCAAGAGTTGGGTACAGGTGTGGAGTGTTACCTGTGAGTGGCGTTTAGACTAAAAAGAGAAGATTCAGTGAGCATTGGAGGCTGTGGACTTTGGTGCTGTTTGTCTTCCATCTCCAGTCCTGGATTGTTTTCTTTTGTTGTTTGTTTTTTTCCTTATTCATACTTAATTTTTGTATTAATTTGATCTATTTTTGATTAAATGTTTATTTATTGAATTTAGTTTTATGTGTGGTCTCCCCTTATTTGTAATATTACTTCACCCAGAGCCAGGTGGTTATAACATTATGGGGGCTCGTCTATAGGTTCAGTAAGTTTGGTAAGATAATTTGGATGAAAAGACAAATGAATGAGTTTGATTAATATTTGATACGTAGTATTTTTTATTTTTGGATTGTTTTGGGGAGTGTTTGCGTAAATGCAACACTTGAATTTTGATGTGAGTAATTTTGGCTGGGACTGGAGAGGAAGGAATTGTCCTGCAGTCAAAGTTTTAAGCCTTTGGCAGCGGACTAAGCCTTTTTGTACATGACCAGAGGTAAGTGAGATTTGCGCTTTCATTGCCAAGAAGTGTTAATGAGACGGGTTAGACCGTCAGAGCCACGTACATCCCCGTGTTAGGCTGTAGAGCGATAACGCTGTTTTTTATTTTAGTTTGTTATTTTATTTTTTTGTTTTTGGTACGTCAGACGCGGGTAGATGGATCAGCCGTTGAGCTGCATGTGGGTGTACCAAAGACTAAGGTTGAGGTACTTAGTTGACGTCTTAGTTAGATATGGAATGGCTTTTAATTTCTTCTGGCATTATAGTGCTGTTTATTTGGTTTTGGTTTGTTTAATTTGTTTTCCTCTGGTCTGTGCAATTTTGTAAAACGGCAATTTTTTTTAAATTTGGCCTTGAAAGGCTAAATAAGTATACTACACTGAATACCAAAGATGGACAAATTACAAGGCTTTTTGGCTGCTCCTACTGTAGAAGGATTGAATGAGCTTACAAAAGAGCAATTGTGTAAAGTGGTTGAGCATTTTAACTTTGAGGTAGCGATAACTAAAAGCACAAAATTAAAAGCTTTGCGTGATCTTGTAAAAGAGAAATTAGTAAAGAGAATGATTTTAACTGTAGACACACAATCTGAAGAAGCGTTGTCACCTGAAAGTACTTCAATGCCACTTGTTATGATGGGGGTACAGACCGGGTTAACTTTTGAGCAACAACTGGAACTCTTGAATTTGCAGAGTAAGAAACATGAATTAGATAGACAGCTCAAAATAGAGAAAAAGAGAAAAGAGAGTGTGAACGGCAATTTGAGAAGTTTAAGAGTGAACAAAGAATTCAGGAAGCTAAGTTAGCTCAGGAGGCAGAATGTATGAAACTAGTTGCAGAGGGGAAAATAGGTAGCATAAGTTTTGACTCCTCTGGTGAGCAATTGGTCACGAACACAGCTTTAAATATTACAAATATGACCAAGTTGTTGCCTAAGTTTAATGAGAAAAATTTAGGCACTTTATTTTCTTGGTTTGAAGGTGTTGCTGAAGATCAGGGTTGGAATGATGCCGAACGTACTCTTTTATTACAAAGCATTCTGGAGGATAAAGCTCAAGATGTGTTTATTTCACTCTCACCAGTAGATCAAAGAGATTATAAAATCGTGAAAGACGCAATTTTAAAAGCTTATGAACTTGTCCCTGAAGCTTACCATTGCTGATTTAGGGGTTGGAGAAAGGGAGAAAGACAAACTTATGTGGAAGTTGCGCAAGAGCTTACAAGTCACTTTAATCGTTGGTGCACTTCGTTAGGAGTAAATTCTTTTGATAGTCTTTGTGACATGGTGATTTTGGAACAGTTTAAAAATATTATTCCGGATTGCGGATTGCGACTTACATAAATGAACAAAAGGTGAAAACAGCAGCTGAAGCGGCAGTTTTAGCAGACAAATTTGTGTAGATTCACAAAAATTCCAGTGGTTATCAAAAAGAGCGCAATTATGACAATTTAGACCAATCTATGTCACATGTTGTGTGTAGGCCTAAAAAAGTTGATCCAAACTCCTCTCCAGGTATTGCCTGGAAAAGGGCCACTAGAAAAAAGAATACCCAGTGTTGAGAGGTGTGTTTAAGTCTTCTACTAAAGAGGTCAGACTTGCGTCAGTTTATTCTTGTAACGAACAATCGTGTATTGGGGAAATTTCTGTTGGAAAACAAAATGTAGATGAGTATGTGGGGAATCAGATTATGGTCCTTTTATTACAACGGGATTTGTTTCCTTGGTTAACTGTCCTGGTAAATTATCTGTCAAATATTTGCGTGAAAATCTTTTATTTTAGACTCAAAATTTAAATTATCTTCTGAATCTAGTACCGAGAATAGTGTTCTGATCCAAGGAATTGGGTTAGAAATATTTTCTGCTCCTTTACACAAAATTCAATTGAAGTCTGACCTGGTAAATGGAGAAGTTGAGATTGCATATAATAATTGGCTGGAAACCGCGTATGGCGTACTGTGACACCCCCTATTGTGAAAAAAAAATTCCAACTTTGTTTGCGAAAACTGATAGGAGTGCCAAAGATTCCCCTGTTGTTTTCGTCTCTTGTGCTGTAACTTGAGCGATGAGCCAACTTGTCTTTGCTTCCTCCTTCGATTTCCCGTGATGAGCTAATTGCGGCTTAAGGAAAAGATGTCGGATTAACAACTTTATTTGCGGCTGTTCAGTCTAATGATTACATTGAAAATGCGGCTTCTGGTTATTTTATAAAAGATGGCATTTTGGTTCGTAAGTGGACACCCTGTAGTGATTATACTTTGGGTGAACCCATATTTCAGATCATTATTCCAGAGGGATTATGCAATTTGGTGCTAAAAACGGCCCATGGCAATGCAGCTGGACACTTAAAAAAACCTACCACAGCGTAATGTGCTATTTTTTTTGGCCTCGACTGAAAAGAGATGTGACAAGTTTTATTAAGACATGCCACACATGCCACACAAGCCAAATAGTAGGCAAACCAAATGAGGTATTATCCCCCGCACCTTTGTATCCCATCCCTGTTGTGAGCACTCCTTTTGAGTATATAACTGTTGATTGTGTGGGCCCACTAAGTCCGTCTAAAGCTGGTTCTACCTATCTATTAACAGTAATGTGTCAGACGACTCTCTACCCTGCTGCTTATCCTTTACGAAATATTACCACTAGGGCAGTTGTGAAGGATTTGTCTCAGTTTATTTTAGTGTTTGGTATTCCAAAGGTTATCCAAACTGATAGAGGAACTAATTTCATGTCCCGCATGTTTGCTCAGGTGTTACAACAACTGCGTGTGACCCATCATAAAAGTAGTTCATATCATCCGGAGAGCCAGGGAACTCTCGAACGTTTTCACCAAACAATAAAGCAGTTGTTGAAAGCATACAGCAATGAATTAAATAAGGATTGGGAAGAGGGACTCCCATGGTTGATGTTAGCAGTGCGCTAAGTTATTCAGGAGAGTCTAGGTTTTAGCCCTAATTATTTGGTGTTTGGTCACTAAGTATGAGGTCCACTAGCACTTTTGATGAATGATGCTATTGAAACTGAAACACCAGATAATCTCTTGGACTATGTAAATGGCTTTCGACGTCGATTATATTTGGCAGGTAAACTAGCCTGTGAAAATCTAGGTAAAGCCCAGTTGAAAATGAAGACCTGGTTTAATCGTAGGTCTGAGCGCCACCAATTTAGTCCCGGAGATCAAGTTTTAATGTTGCTACCGGTTACCGGATCGTCTTTCTTAGCGAGATTTGCTGGACCTTACAGTGTTCTTAAATGGGTATCAGATCAAAATTATGTAGTTTTGACTCCAGATAGGAGAAAATCTACCCAACTTTGTCGCGTGAATTTTTAAAAACATTTTGTCGTGCACGTGAGAATACTGTCCCTGGAACTGAAATCAAGCCAGTGGCTTTGGTTACAGAGGTGAGTACTTTCTCTTTGGGAACAGCTACAGATAGTAAAGAAGAGGAGAAAGTTCCATCTGACTGTATTGTTCAACCTCGACTTCTTAATTCAGAGCAACTGACTAAGTTGGGTGTTATGCTGGAACATTTGTCTAAAGAAGACAATTGGTTTCCTTCACTTTTTTCAGATATTCCCTCGTGCACCGATTTGATATATCATGATATCGATGTTGGAAATTCTTTGCCCATTCAACAGAGGTTGTATCGTGTCTCTCCTGATAAGCAGGTAATTTTGGAGGCCGAGGTAAAGTATTTGTTAAATGCTGACCTTGCAAAGCCATATTATTCAAGTTGGGCGTCACCTTGTATTCTGGTTGTGAAGCCAGATAAGACTTATAGGTTTTGCAGTGATTACAGAAAATTAAGTAGCGTTACCGAGCCTGACTCGTTTCCGCTCCCACGAGTGGAAGACCGCTTAAATTCCGTGGGTTCAGCTAGGTTTGTAACCAAGATTGATCTTTGAAGGGGTATTATCAAGTTCCCTTAACTCCCCGAGCACAAGAAGTTTCTGCGTTTATTACTCCTTCTGGGCTACACTCTTATAACATAATGAGCTTCGGGTTACGAAACGCTCCGGCTACCTTGCAGCGGCTGATGAATCGAGTGGTCTCGGGGCTGGAAGGGTGTGCCATGTATTTAGACGATGTTGTGGTGCATAGTACTAAAAAGGAGCTGATGAGATTTTTGGGGATGATTGGATATTATCAAAGTTTTTGTGCAAATTTTTCAACTGTAGTGGCTCTGCTTACCGATTTGTTGAGGACCAAATGTAAGTTTTAGTGGACTTCAAACTGCCAGCGGGTGTTTGAAAATGTGAATCTTCTGTTGAGTACTGCCCCTGTCTTAGTTGCGCCTCGGTGGGATCGAGCGTTCCAGATCCAAGTCGATGCAAGTCGAGTGGATGCAGGAGCTGTGTTATTACAAAAAGATGACGATGGAGTTGACCTGCCAGTTAGGTTCTTTTCGAAGAAGTTTAATTCGCACCAACTTAATTATTCTACAATTAAAAAAGAAACATTGGCTATGGTGTGGGCGTTGCAGCACTTCAATGTGTATATAGGAGGTGGTTCAATGCCTGTAGTTGTGTTTTCAGATCACAATCCGCTTACGTTTTTACAATCGTTGCGAAGCCCTAACCAATGACTTATTCGTTGGGCTCTCGTTACAGCCGTACAGTTTAGGCATTCGCCATATTCAAGGGCGGGATAATATTATGGTGGATGCTTTGTCTCGTTCTCCCGTTGATTAATAAAAGCTGTCATTAAATATAATTTGCCCTTTCTTTTAGTTTTAGTGTTTTCAAGGCGTCTGAAGATACTGAAAATGGAGTTTGGGTAGGTGATGAGAGGGAGGTAAGTGACATTTGTATGGGAGCCCATAAATTTGAACTGCCTTTGTTAACATGTTTGATTGTGTATATAATATTTGTGCTTCTGTTTATTTTTGTTTTGTTTTGTTTTGTTTATTATTATTATTATTATTATTATTATGCAGAGTTCCCTTTTTTTTGGGACCTCTGTTTTAAGAGGGGAGGTGTTATGGACAGAGTGTTAATTTTGTATCTGTCCACTAGGACCTCTCCAGTCCTGGATTGTTTTCTTTGTTTTTTTTTTTTTTTTGTTTTTTTTTCCTTATTCATACTTAATTTTTGTATTAATTTGATCTGTTTTTGATTAAATGTTTATTTTCTTGAATTTATTTTCCCTTATTATAGGCCTCTTATTTGTAATGTTACTTCACCCAGAGCCAGGTGGTTGTAGCAACTGATCTTTTTTTCTGATGTTGTTTTTTATTATTATTTTTTCTTTCGTGGTTCTGCTTGTTAACAGCAGGTGTTCATCACTAATGCTCAATCATCCCACAGTTAATCAACTAATAATCTCATTAACTTTAACACTGCTTCAGTGTTACTTTTTTTAACACTCTGAGTGTGGATTATATAAACACTGAGCAGTGTTAACATAACACTGAAGTTTGGGCGTTCGGCATTTTAACAGCGGCGGTGATGAGGCTTCATTGACATGAAGTGTGCCTCATCACACGCCGCCAGACCTGGCTGTTTCAGCGCCCCTCCTCTCTCGCACGCCCACTCCCGTCGGGAGCCTGGTGAAGGGTGGCGATTACGGACGGGGTGACAATGATAATTAGGGGGAGGCAGCCGACTCGTCACAGTGTTCATAGGTACAAACATATCAGAGCCAAACTCAACACCATCAGTGTCAGAGAATAGAAACAGGTCGGCATGAGCTCATAGTTGTGGTTTGGTTTGTTTTGTTTGAGCTCTGTGACATTAACCAGTGTGAGAGCAGCAGTTGATCACTAGTTTCTTCTTTACTTCCATAGAGTTTTAGATACAGTTAATACCATAATTGCAATAAAGATCTATCAAAGTATTGTTTCATGTTCCTTGTTCATACAAGAATATTATTTCTCATAATGGAAAACTGATGCTGTTCAGTTTGATAGTGAATCTCAACAACATCTGTAAAAATTTTTAAATGCAATTAACAGACATTTAACTGACTAGCACAATGAAAAGTAACTGTGGTACCACATCATATTACGACTCAGTAATAACAGGGTAATACTATGGTAATATCTACATTATTACTTTATTATTATTACCTTTTCTAACCTTGAAGCCCCGACCCTGGAACTGTGACCTCTTAATCAGGGCTCCAGACTGCGACTAAAATGATCACAATTGTGACCAAAAATATTAATTTGCGAGTGAAGTTTTTGCTCAGGTCGCCAGTGGGAACTACATAAATATACATGCTATGATTTTTAAAATGTGCATGTAATGCCTTTTCCTTACTGTTTTGTGATCACATTGTTTGTTACGTTGATGTAATAAACAGATGATGCGCATCAAAGTTTTAGAGGAAAAAAGTGTTTGAAACAGTCCTCATCTCTGCTGGACGTTGACAGCACAACTGCTGAAAGCAGCTCCTTTGTGCAGCATAAGAGAGATCAAAATGACAGAGATGTGTGAAGTGAGAGCACGGAAAAACAGTGTCTATTTCGTGTACAGCTTAAACAAACTACAATGGGTAAAGCTGTCAGCTGTGTGGACATTAACAATCTCGTTAACAATTCTGGTTTATATAGTGTATATGCTGTGTTCTGTCAATGCTTGAACATCATATTATTTGTAGCGCACTTGCCGTCCAGTATTCGCAATAATGCTTTGTTACTTTTTAATGAACAAAGTATCAACTTAATGAACATAATGAAATTCAAAGAATAAATATGGTTTTGGCGCTCCTTAATGCGGCATGAACGATAGCTTTAGTTTAGTGCCTCAGTTAAAGTGGCACATGAAACTATTATATGTTTCTCTTTACTACTATATTACAAAATGAACATGAATGGACATCAAAATGTAGACTATTTTATAATGTAGCCTCCAGTACAACTTAGTGAAATGTCTTATGTAATCGCTTATCCAGTGTTTCAAACTGCAGAAAACGTATAAAGCATAAATAATGCCACCTAACAATACTGTACATTTAACTCAGAATAACCATTCAACGTCCATAAGTTCATCAGACAGCTAGAAAAATAACTAAAAAACGGGATCATTCCGCTAAATTTATGCGCTATATTGCACATTCATATTTTTACTTAACCTGTTGTCTACATGATAAACAAATAATGCAAGGATCTAAAGCTAACATTCAACACCTAAAAAAATTGCATGTTACTAATGAAGAAAAACAGACTGGATGAAAGACATATGACAACATTTAGGATGCATTGAGGTGATGCTGACATAGTCATGGTCCATGATATTGGCACAGATTCTGTGTAATAAACAGTTCTTTGTGAATGTATATAGTTCTCAAGCTGGAAAAGACGTTTAGTTCCCAGGACATCTACATGATGGATTAAAATGCTGATAAAGACAACAAAAAGATGAGACATAAACACATGACAGTATGACTGAAAAAGTAGAGGGTTAAAAATAAATAAAATAAATAAAAATAAAATATGTTTATTCTGTGGCACCTAATTTTGTTTCTCATAGGAGCCAATGGCTCCTGCATTTATTTATTTATTTTGTCTGGAGCCCTTTTAAGCCTATTTTCTTTTTCTGATGCTCTCTCCATAATTTGTGCCTATGTCTTTGTGACTTGTGAATACTTTTCCTTCTTTCCTTTTTTTCTGTTTCCATCTCTGTCTTTCTTTCTGAAGATGTTTCTCCTTTCTCTCAGGGTTTGCATTTAGTTGTGCTTGACATTGTCTTTGTCTCTCAGCTGCACTAAATGGAGTCATCGAACTGCAACCTGTATGAATTGGAATAATTACAGTCATCATTACTCAAAGTTAATATAAATGACAATTGTTATATATATATATATATATATATATAGAAATATAATTGATATACAAAGTACAACCGCAAAAAGCAGTGTCATGTAGGCCTAGGTAAAAGAGAGACAAAATAAAATATAAATTGGTGGATGAACATAAAAAGCTTCGGATTTACAGTGTAATGTCTATTTTATCAAATACTGCTTTACTATGGCATACGTTAAATACATATTATATGCAATAAAGATAATAAAAAAGAACAGGACCTGATGGTCGGCCATTTTTAACTGCTATTACTCTGCTAGCATAAAACCATTAACATGAAACCAAGGAATTTCTGTAACCTTTTTTAACATGTTTTCAATTCAATGTAAGAAAATTACGCTTGATCAGTGTTAGCAGTTTCACCTCGGTCAAATGATGTCACTTCCTCTGAGTCACACCCTTAAAGGCATATCGCATACATTTTATTATTTCTATTATTTTTATTATTAATCAAATAATGTGAATGATAACAAAATAACAGTTTTTATCATAACAAAATTATGAAAGCTGTAGGTCCAATTTGGCTGAGGACAAGGACAGGATTTGTAATTTTCAAAAGTGTTTTAATGAAGAAAACAATATCTGAGAACCTAATGAATGACATATTCCTTTACAGAACAACTCAGAAATCGTCTCAGGTTACGACTGTAACCCCGGTTTCCCGAAGGGAACGAGACGCTGCGTCTACAAACGCTTTGGGGAACGCCTTCAGCGTAAACACGCTCTGAATCACATGTGTAATCAGTCCAATAGAGAAGCGAGATGTCATAGGCGGGTGACGTCACGGATCAGGAAGCTTTAAAGCACGTGCGCTGGAACCGGCAATCAGCTTAAGGAAGAAGCGAACGCTCGCTGGGATGCAGGAAGTATGGCACGAGACGCAGCACTCGAGCTGCGTCTACAAACACTTTGGGGAACGATATGCCCACGTCCCCATAATTCCAAGTCCCTGCCTAGTGTGTGCTAGGACGAAGGACAGAAGAGCCAGGAGCGACTCGCAGGTCTAGGTCATAGAACCTGACGAAGGTCAGGGGCGTGGACCACCCCGCAGCATCGCAGATGTCCTGCATAGGGACACCCAACATAAAAGCTTTTGAGGCAGAGATGCCTCGGGTAGAATGGGCCTTAACCCCCAAGGGAGAGGGAAGGCCCGAGAACTCATAAGCTAGAGAGATGGCATCCACGATCCAGCGACTAAGAGTATGTTTGAAAGCAGGAAGACCCCTTTTAGGGGGGCCATAACAGACAAACAATTGGTCAGAATTTCTCCACAGGGCAGCTCTGTGGACTTATGTGTCCAGCGCTCGAACTGGACACATACAATTAAGCTTCTGCTGGTCCGGATCCCGAAGGGAGGAGGACAGAAGGCCTGGAGTATGACAGGCCGTGGTGCTGAAGAGGGGACCTTCGGGACATACCCCGGTCTGGGGTAAAGGAAAGCTTTAGCCATGCCAGGGGCGAACTCTAGATGGGAAGGGGCCACAGAAAGGGCTTGAAGATCTCCTACTCTCTTTAGAGATGTTAAAGCCAAAAGAAGGACTGTCTTTACCGAGAGGTGATGATCAGAGGACTCTTCAATAGGCTTAAAAGGAGGCCTACAAAGAGCCTCAAGCACCACGGCGAGGTCCCACGTAGGGACCTGAGGCCGTACTGGAGGCCTCAGCGCACCGTGGAGGAAACGTACTACAAGGGGGTCCTTGCCCACTGACAGGCCGCCAAGTGGGGCATGGTAGGCCGAAATAGCCGCCACGTAGACCCTCAAGGTGGAGTGGGCTAACCCTGCGGAGAACCGGTCCTGCAGAAACTCCAGCACTGTACCAACTGGGCAGTTAACTGGGTCCTGCTGGCGGTGTCCGTACCATGAAGTAAAAAGTTTCCACTTCAGGGCGTACAGTTTCCTTGTGGAGGGAGCTCTGGATTGGAGGATGGTCTCAACAACCTCGGTTGAGAGACCGAAAGCTACGAGTTGTGCCCCCTCAGAGGCCACATCCATAACTTCCACAGCTCCGGGTGAGGGTGAAGGATGGTGCCTCCCGCTTTGTGAGAGGAGATATCCCTCCTGACGGGAAAGGAGAGCCGTCGAGGAGGGAAATCAGGTCCGAGAACCAAGCTCGGGCCGGCCAGTACGGGGCTATTAAAAGAAGATGGACCCAGTCCCAGCGCACCCTCTCCAGAACTCCCGGGAGCAGAGCGATCCATATTGAGATACCCAGGAACATGAACTGCTCTCAGCGAGAGGAGTTTGTCCTGGGACCACACAAGGATCTGGTGCGCCAGCTTGTACAAGGGGAGCGAACGCAGACCTCCCTGGTGGTTGATGTAATAGACCACCGCTGTGTTGTCGGTGCACACCAACACATGGCGGCCTATTAGGTCAGAGAGAAAGTGTTTCAACGCTCGAAACATGGCCAGCATCTCCAGGCAGTTGATGTGCCAAGTGAGATGGCGACCGCATTTTGAACTTCAATTTCATTACTGAGGAATTCAGAAGCCTCAGATCTAAAAAGGGGCGCAGACCCCCATCCTTCTTCGGAACAATGAAGTACCGGCTGTAGAACCCGGACTCCCTGTTGTGAGGAGGGACCACCTCGATGGCCTCCTTCCTCAACAGAGTTTCTACTTCTTGTTCCATTACCAGACCCTGCTCGGGGCTTACCACAGTGGGGAAGACCCCGTTGAAAGGTGGCGGCGGAGCGCCGAATTGAATGCGATAACCTCGCTCTACAGTGCGCAGGACCCATGCAGATACATTTGGCAGTAGCTTCCACACTGCCAAATAATCTATTAGGGGAACCTGTCTCTCGAGACCGGCCTCTGGATTTGTGTGAACTGCTAGCTCAGTGTCCTGTAGTCTCAGCCTCAGACGTCATGCCCACGGAACGTTGGCTAAACGTCTGATGCATATGGTACACTTAACTGGAAACACTTCAGGAATGTCGAAGTCTTCATCTGATTGGTTAAATTTTATCGGATTTCCGGGGGACGCGAGTGTCGCGTTTATTTTCGATCCGCCGGGAAACAAAGCGCAGACGTGTGATTGCAG
>JAHKKF010523506.1:79738-91714 GCA_019740295.1 Labeo calbasu | reverse complement strand
ATCATCTTTGCTGCACCATGAACAGCTAGTCAAGTGTGTGGTGGAGGAATAAACACACACATTAACTATGAACAACCAGAAAGTGTCTGAATACTTTTGCCATAGACAATTTATCTGTTGGTTTATAATTTAATGCTCTAATTAAAAAAAAAAGTCACTCTTAGGGCCACTATATATTTCTTTGCTTTTATATCTGAGTATTATATACTTGAAAATCCAATAATACAGAATGTATAACAAAGGGACTTTTGCCTTAGAGAACAAGAGAAGCTGAAGTGTCAGCTGTACGGCAGAATCAAAAGCCCGCTGCTTTGTTTCTGCGCCTCTGTAGAGCTTTTGTGAGCCCTTGCTTCTGGAGGGCTGTCACACAAGAGTACATCTCTCCCCTTCATTAGACATACTTCCGTCTGCGGCGCCCTATATCAGTCAAATTAAACACACCCCACGCGTGCTCGGGGACCAGTGTCATCGCACTTTTACACTTTCAATCGCTCCAGCTATGCGCCGTGGAAACACGTGCGCTCTCGAACCAAGTCCACCTCGAGTGTAGAACCGGTTTGTTTTGTACATCTAATTCGACAGCGCTTTTAACAGGAGCCCGCTGCTTGTCAGATGCGATGGCTGTGAAGAGCCGGAGATGTTCTCTTGAAGGGGCTCTGTGAAGCACAGTCACTTTGAACAATCCCGCGCAAGCCGCGCTCCAAGAGGTGCTGTTTGCACGCTGAGGGCCCCTTTCTCTTCCCTCACCCTTTCTTCTTCATTTCTCTTCGCTCTCATAAGTGGAAACTCGCAAGGGGGGTTGGAGAGGTCGGTTGCAAGCCTAGTCCGACTGGAAGCCCTTCTCTCTTCTCTGAGTGTCCAATTCCTCAAGTTACACACCAGGGAAGCTTTTCATGTTTGTCAAAGCGCAGACGACTTTGGTCATGTCTCTCTTACGCTTTCATCCCGAGTGGGAGGGGGGCCGACGTTCGATGTTCCTTTCGGTGGGACGCTTTGCTCATTAGTGGAAGGGACTTGAAGCTCTAACACAACATGTCTCCTCTGAAACAGGTGTGGAGGAAAAGGCCAGCGGGCCGGAATGGCCCCTGCAGGCTTACTGTAAGCGCCGCGGGTCGCTCTGCCAAAAAAGCGGGGGAGTGAAGGAGACGGAAGGACAAACATGGGCTGATGTGATGTGTCTGTTTCCTGACACCAGACATCCAAAGCTGCAAAACAAAAGATGACACAAATACAGCGGATGGAAGAGGAAAGAGCAGACGGAGGCATCGGCTTATGGTTAACCTCTAAACCTGAGACACCACATAAAATTCAACACTGTTGACACAACCAGCTTCAGGAAGGATAGGTCCTAACCCAGGCATGGGCAACAAGGCTTTAGAATTGACTGGACTGGAAGTATCTTCAATTCGAAAACATCTCAGCAGAGGTTTCATGAGATGGATTCAAACCAAAAATTATAATTCTGTCATCATTTTTTCACCCTTATGTCAAAGAAGATATTTTGAAAAATGAAGAGTTTATTTGCAAAAACTTGTTTTATTGTGTTAGTTAGCTGTATTTTTTAGTTATTTTTACTTTATCAAAATAACCCAACTGCAGTCTGATTGAGACTAATTGGAATGCACAATGAAAAAAACATGATTTTGTTAAAAACTGAGCTATCTGTTTTTGCAAATGAACTGAAAATGTTTTTCTGGAGTGTACAACAAAAGTATGTTTTGTTTTGGTCCGTGTGGACAAAAAAGGACATTTTTCAAAAATATCTTCTTGATATCTACCATGATGATGGTAAATTCGGAAACAAGGGGAAACTATTTAACAGCATTGTATTAAAGGTTTTAACAAATGTTACATTTTTAAGGCCGTATGAAATTTTAAGGCTGTATTTTCTGGATTTCATTTTAATGTTTTCATTAATAATCACAATTTCTAAATAATTTTATAAATAATAATAATAATAATAATAATAATAATAAAACAGATTCTTTAACCCTTTAACTGTCACTCCGATTTTTGAACACAGACATAAAAATGCACAATCCAGACTTAAATTTGTATAATTCATGAATGAAAACATTTTGTAATATGATTTGTACATTTTCTGTGGTAATGCAATGTCTGATTTTAAAATGCCTTTCAAAGGATGAATTTTGAGATTTTCAGTTTTGAACTGATATATAATTTCTTATGATTTCTAAATTGTAAAAGGAAAAGGGCAACGAAGAAAGTCTTTTGTGACAAAGGTCAGAACTCATGTTATGATGTAGATATTTTAAGTTGCACTCTTGACATATTAATCTATTACTTTTCCTACATAATTTGTAACAAAAAATATGGTAAAATACCTTTCCAACGATGTATAGTTTGTCATGATTAGATTAGGATTTATTTGTAATATGGTGAAGTAAATTTAGGCGTCCCACAGAGGGAACGGTGACAGTTAAAGGGTTAAGTTCAGCCGAACTTTTATTTTGACGGGTCGCTGTGAAGACCATTGAGTTTCTGTTTGTATATGATATGACCATAGGTTTTGTCACAAGAAATGGTAAAATGCTCATAAAGTGACTCTGAGAGCAGGTCTAGAAATTATGTTTATGTGTTCATGTACTCAAATATTCAGGCGGCAGAGACTGAAAATACAGCGAGCGTCATGGCCACTTCAGTATGTGCGTAGTAACGAAATCGCGTGCCTGCATCATTCATTCACACGAAGACCAGAGTTGCCAAGTCTGCGGTTTTCCCGTGGAATTGGGCTATGTTGCCGCGTGTGAAAGCGACATCAATAACGTGCTTTTTAACTCCTGGAATGCGAATTTTACAAGATGAACCCCACCAAAAAAAATGTATTTTACCCCAGAATGCCATTTTTACCTGGGACTCCTTTCGGAACGTGATTGGGCGAGTTTTGAGTAGCAATTGGATGGGGGTTATTGTGACAGAGACATACAGAACATGCAGGATACATATTTAAACAGTATTTTTGTGGCTTAACATTCACAAACACTAGTCCATATCACGTTTTGATTTAAGTGTACTGACCTACTTTTGATTTATTCATCCAAAATTTGGCAAATTTCATGACATTCCGAGTTATACAATAAATTTCATTTTTATGACCAAACAGGGCCCTACTAATATAATGAAGATAAACAAGAAACAGGACAAAACAAAAACCCGTCTGATGAAAATATGAAAGTTTATCTGCTGGATCCATTGGGTAGGTCTTAGTTGTCTGTACTTATTTGGTGTTTGTTTTTTTGTTTGCTTTCTGTTTTTATCCAGTTTTGGGTTTGCAAAATGCATTTAAATCCAGCCCTCTCATTTCTGAGTTCACTATCGTCACAAAGTCCCTTTAAGAATTATTTTTATATTCACATTTAGTCCTTGGCATAGGCCAGGGGTGGCGAACTCCGGTCCTGGAGAGCCGCAGCCCTGCAGAGTTCAGCTCCAACCCTAATTAAAACTCACCTGCCTGTAGCTTTCTAGTGACCCTTCGGACCTTGATTAGCTTGTTCATGTGTGTTTGATTAGGGTTGAAGCAAAACTCTGCAGGGCTGTGGCTCTCCTGGACCGACGTTCGCCACCCCTGGCATAGCCTATTGATTTTTTACAATTATCCAGCTCTATTATATTAAAAAAATACTTTTTATTTGTATAATCTTATCAATTTCCTGATCATCGGGAAGGTAGTTTGATCATTTAAATCCTATGAAATATTGAAACTTCTTCCTGGGCTATCTAATAACTTGCAGTCATGACAGATTTACCCATTTCTCCTTGGATAAGGGCAACAATATCATATCAGATATTGCTCTTCAGAAATGGAGCATGAACCTAACTGAGTGCATGGCGATTGTATATGGCAGTATATCTTCACAAGCAGTCTATCTCAGTTATCCAAAGGGCAATGCATGTAAAAACAGATGTACGATTTGACATTAAACTCAAAGTAAAAGAGGGTGACAGTAGCAAAATCCCAAAACAGATTTAGGAAAATTCACAGACATCCCCCTCTGCGTTTGATGGCCATTGACTGTAAATGCCAATGCTTCAGATTATCTTTTAATTCCCAGTTTCAAAACATATAAAATAAAATAAAATAATAATAAATAAAATAAAAATATCTTCTGTTTTATGAGAGCATCACCCGCTTTTCACCAGCAAATGTGCTACTACTAAAATTGTAAAACAAAACAAAAAATCTGAAATAAATCTGCAGATGATAACGTAATGTAAATGGGTCTGTTTAATCAGTTCTCTTATTCTGATCTGTATCTCTTTTGTTTTTGCAGACAGCTGAATGGATATTTCCGACCAGCTGCTTTGAAAACATATAACAGAAGTAAAAGTCAAGCCACAGGACTTTCACTTTTGTGTGAAGGAAAGTCTATTTTGGGTTTTGTTAGACACAAAATTAGAGCTTTCTCTGTGATTTACTCGGCTGTTTTACTAACAGACATCGTTTTAAGACTCTAGCTTTTAGTGCTGCATTGGCTGATACTGCCATCTGTTGTTCAAGATTGTACATACACATCCCGGTCATGGATACGTTCAGAGCATACTACCATAATACTCTTAAAATTCCCGTATAGTATGTATATATAATGTATACTGCATGAACTTGATGCAAATTACATTTCCTAAAATGTGCAGCATACAACAAAGCTTATTGCTTGGGGTACTGCATCCCACAATGCACAAAACACTGACCTTGACTGTCAATTTCTAATGTAATGAACAAACATAAGGATTATTATTAACCTTTCTTTATTCATTATTTGATCAGAAAAGATAATTGGACACATAACTGGATTAAAATCACAAACTAACCACTTTTAGAGGTGGATAACTGAACACACAATGTGCTGAGATCGTATGACAACAGTGTATTAAATACTGGAATAATGCCTACCGATTCTGTTATTTAAAAATAGTATGCAGTGTACACTGAGTATTTACCCTGACAGCACACATACATCTCGGAGACGTCTATTTGACGTTTGTGTTTACATCTGCAAGACGTAGTTTTTAGAGTGTTTGCTCATCTGCAATACGTCTATAGGACGTTTCCTATCAGATGTCAAATGTATGTCTATTAGATGTCTTTAAAATGTTTATGATTTAGAATGTACGTAAAACTGACATCTTACAGATGTCTGTCAGATGCTTTCCAAATCAAGTGATCTTTAAGAGACATCTTGCAGACGTACTTGTGCTATCTGGGTAGTGAGTTTTTAAGATAGTATTGCACTCTAAACGTAGCTAGTGTCTTATGTAGATACCGAACTGAAGATCGTTAGTGTATAGTTAATGTAAACGATAAAAATATGCACTTAATTACACAACTATTTTAGGAGACTCATTTTCTTTCTCAATGTTTCTTGTCCCTTACAGTGCAAACGAGGCTCATCTGCCAAACGGCAGTATTTTAAATCATTAATCTCTGGGCGAGTGTGCTGTGTGGGCATTCAGATTCCCATAATGTTCGGCGGCTGACAGCAGCCATTTTCCATGGACGAGAGGGCTGAAGAGGCCTGTTGACCCCTTTCCACCACAATCTTCCCTCATCACACTGTGCGACTTCATTAACTCTCAGGGCAATTTCAGGACTTTTTCCAGGCGTTGTCATTATACAGTGTGCTGTCAATTACACAAGCCTGCTGCTTAAAAGAAATCCAATGATAAAAGTTCTATAAAAGCCAAAAGGTCATCTTCTCCAGTTAACCTCAAACTGAACGCTTTTTACGCCTGATCTCAGCAACATATCAGATGTGATCAATAATATTAGCTGAGTTATGCTAAACTGTTTCTCATACATGTTTCTCATACATGCAAGCCTTGTAAACAGTGGTGTTATAGCTAGATCTGTGAAAAAACAGCTATCACAAAGAACACTCAAAGGCAAAGGGACATTGAGAGGCGCTTTGTTTAAAGAACAGTAGGTGAATCTTGGTGAAATGCTGCCCTCTACTGAAACTAATGTGCTACAGCTGAATCCAGGCAAACAAGGCTACCAGGCCCCACAATGTCAAAGATTTAAGGTTTTACTAACCTTGTGGGGACATTTTATTAGTGTGATTAATATATATTCTATAATATATTTGCAAAAAAAACTTAGTTGGAAGTCAGTCCTGAAACTCTTTTTTTAAGAAAACACATAAACAATGCAACCATCTTGACCAACCAGACAAAGCTGTTCATTCATGATGCACTCCAATAAGCGATGTTCATCTGTCTAAACAAATAAATAAACTCCTCTCTTTCTCTTTTCCCTATCAGTGGCTCGAAATGATATATGAAGTGCCACAGACGGCTTTCCAGAGAGACAAATGCCAATGACTCGCTCTGAAATGTCAGACGTGACAGTCGGAGACATGCCACGAGAACCTCTGCCTGACCAATTTGAAGCCCTCCTGATCACAAACTGGCTGACTGTCAAAATTGACAAAGGCCAATTTTACCTGCCTGGAAGTGAAATATCTCTCTATGACAAATACGAGGGTAGTGGAGGTACTGCACTGCTGTTGAAGATCTTTTATGATGCTGGTATATATGTAGGATGAACTCTGATGATACAATGGTAGCTGAGCACAAGGAACTGGTTTTGTGTTGTAAACACTGGGCAAAGTTACAATATGAGTACAAAGAAGCATTGTAACTCAATGGATTTGTTTGTTGCTGTACTGAGTGGCCAGTCAGACAGAGTAGTTACAGCTTTAGGGTTGAATAATGAATTTTCAAGGCCCATATGTTGTTTGCGATTATAAAAGGTTTGCACTTAAACAACAGCATTGATTGCATGGTTAATGTACTACTGAATACATTGTTCTGCTGATTTATACTGTCCAAAATAGGGAAGAAAAGTGTGGAAGCTAAACCATATAAAAAGGACTCAGTAAGGAGAAAAGGGTGCAATATTTTGACAAACTAAAGTTAATAGGTGGTAAAGATATGTACAAGCAGTATTAAATAAGATATTAGCCTAATATAGTGTTTTCATGACACATCATCAATCGGCCATATTGGTGGCACAAAATGTAAACAATGCCACTGAAAAGAATGAAACTCACATATTTTGCAGATTATTGCTGCTGAAAATGATCAACTATTGTTATGTTTTGGGATGTACTAATCGGTCAGACCAGGAAAATCATTATAGACTGCCAAAATCAAGAAGAGTGCAAAAAACTGTCTGAGGAACAAAAGGCGTTTGTGGTTGGACTGGAATTTCCAGTGCAAGAATCTTGACAACATTCGTGTTTGTTCTTATCATTTCCAGTCAGGTAGGTAATATTTAGGCTAATATCTTAATTAATAATGTTCGCAGGTATATTTACCCCTATTAACTGTAGTTTGTCAAAATGCAGCTTCCACTCGTTTTTTCCGTGGTGTAGATAGCATAAATTAGCAGAACGTATTCAGTAACTTACTACACTAACCTTGCAATAGCATTCACCGTAGCATTCACTCTCAGGTTAGATATTGCAGACCAGCAGCGGAGAATAAATAGAAAGACGGGAGAAGCTTCGAAGTCTTTTTTACAAATCTTTTTTTGTTTGTTTCGAATCAGTGGCTCGAGCGTTTATCATACTGACCAAAAGTCACGTAATTTCAGTTTTTGTAGCGTTCTCGCTTACAATTCACTAACCAGCAGATGTCCTTATCGTGCAGATTCAAGCATTTCTAAACAGTGAATCACTTTGCAATTGATTCAGTTGATTCGCACTTGATTCGAAAGTTTCATTTTTTACCCACACAAAGGGGAATTTCCGTTATTTTCAAAATTCCATTCCCTTTCCTTACGAAAATTTACCATGGTTTTATTGCAGTAAGTGTAGCAACCTTGCGGATTGATTAACATTTGTAAACCACAGTTTTACTACTAATACCACAGTTAAACTATGGGCAATGTAGCAAACCATGGTTAAATTGTGGTTACCTTGGTTTAACTGTCAACCTGTTTCTTCAACGCTGAAGTAAGCCTATGGGTAAGACTTCCAGTTCATTATCAACTACAAGTAAATAATGAAGAATAACAATGTGCAGTAAATGGTAAAACTGTTCGCACTACCAACCAGTGTGCTCATAATTAAGATAAAACTAAATAATATGGTAGACACCAATTTGCAATATCAAGAAGCAAACCAAACTGTTTCGTACAGCTAAAAATAGCTGGACGTGGATGAGACTGGAAGCCCATAAAATTTACAAATGGACACGGTCACTTTTACGGGAAGAAAAAGGTGGATAGTAACCTTTTTTTTTTGGTTTTATTAGTGGTAAAATCATTTAGTTTTCTTAAGGGCCCTGCTGAAAGGAAATTCTAATGGTTTCCACTATAAATACTATTCTGAACATTACAAACCATCAACTTTTAACCACTAAAACGTTTAAAAAATGCTTTCTGTAGTGTGTTTTGGAACATATTTACTGGTTTTAACAAACCACCAATAGAAGGCGACCAATTACCAGTGGAAACCCACAGGGTCCACCACAGTTTCCATTAAAAACAATACAAGTCCCATTATAACCAGTAAAACCATTACAAATTTTCTGATGGTGTCTATTTTATTTTTTCCTCAGCAGGGGCCATGGGCCAGTTGCACTTAAATAAGAGACCGCCTTGAGAACGATTACATTTCGGATTCAAATTGGACTAATCGGTTTCACGTAATGACTCGTTATATAACAAATGTTGACCTGTGTTGAGTAAAACTAGTCTAGAAGTTCAAACAACCAGCCAGCTTACCGGTAGCACTGACTTCCCTTTGAAAAGGTTACATTTAATGAAGTTTATTCAACAGAAGCTGTTATTTATGAAAGGCACATTAGTTAAATACAATAATTTATTCATTCACAATGTCTAAATACACAAACGTACTCATTCACAATGTCTAAAAATCTCAATAATGTACCAAATCAACAACCCCCTAAGTTACATTTTAATTCACAGCATAAGACATACACATTAGCAGTTAGGGTACAAATTTAATCTTGTTAAAACTTCATATAGAGCTTAAGAACAATTTGTTTAATTTATTAAACAGCAGTGCTTTTTATTTAACAAATAGGATGGTTGGTGCACATTTACAGTGTGTATATCAGCAAGCTGGTCAGCAACTGTATAATCAGCGTTGTACATGATGGCGTTTTTTCGTCATGGTCTCTTCTGAAGAACTCATGCAGCGGGTCAGAAACGTCCTGCACCTGCTGGAATAGTCCTCTGGACAGTCTCTGTATAGACTCACATGAGCTGGGGTGATGAAATCGAAACTTTCAACTGTCAGTCCTTTCTCCTGCAACACTTTAACCATCTTTTCCACATCCCTGTACCTGATCACCCGGTCTGCTCTGGAATAGAGGTACATCTGAGGCCAAGGCGCCGGGTGCTCCATCATAGCATCATAGTGGTTCTTGTGAAAGTACTTGGTCACAGGATACAAAACAATCCTGAGAAAGACAACGGCCACAGCAAACAGTGCAAGGAGGAAGTACTGCAGTAGCACATTAACTTTGGGCCCTAAGGTGGTTTTTAGCGCTCTGAGTGCCCCTATAACGTTTTGACTGCCCGGGGCACTGTCCACAACCGTACCCACCACACACAAAGTGCTGAACTGCTTGTGACTGTGCAATAACTCAACAATGTAGCGGTAAAGCATGAAACCCCCATTGCTGAACACATGGAAGAAAATTGGGTTGTTCTCCACCTCGTAGTCAAACAGAAGTTCAAGTAATTTGTGTGCAGTGCTTCTTAGTTCCTTGTAGCCCAGTGATTCTGAAATAAAAACTGTCTTCAAAGGAGCCGTGTAGCGTAGAGTCACACATCCCTACCAAGAAAAGAAAACAGATTGACTTATATTAAAATAATCAGATTTCATGTTTTTCTTTTTTTTTTTTTTAAGGTCACATTAAAACAGATTTTTTTTTAATGACATTTATATACAGATTTTAAAGTCTCAAGGCCTGTTCACACAAAGAATGCTAACCACAGTGATAATTATAATGAGCTCAAAGTTACAATTAGTCCAAACTAAAAAATGATAATGTTTTGTTCATTATAAGCGTGTACTGTCAACATCTGGAAAAAAAATAGTTCTCATAGTGATTTCAAGAATATTGTTCCTTTGTGTCATTATCATTACATCTGTGATGTGGACTCATTAGCATAGAATGATTATTAAAACTTTTTATAGTTTTATAGTTATAGTATTTTAAAATGTAATTTATTCCTGTGAAACAAAGCTGAATTTTCATCGGCCGTTACTCCAGTCTTCAGTGTCACATGATCCTTCAGAAATTATTTTAATATGCTGATTTATTACTTTTATTGTCAATGTTGAAACAATTGTGCTGCTTAATATTTTTATTTATTTATTTTTTTTTTTAGGATTCTTTTTGATGAACAGAAAGTTATAACAGTGTTTATTTAAAATACAAATATTTTATAACGATATAAGTCTATCACTTTTTATCAGTTTAACATCCTTGGTGAATACAAGTATAAATTCCTAAAGAAAAAAGAAAAAATAAACAAAAAAAAAATCATAGGTTCAAAAAAAATTAAATTTTAAGCAGCACAACTGTTTTCAACATTGATAATAAATCAGCATATTAGAATGATTTCTGAAGGATCATGCGACACTGAAGACTGAAGTAATGATGCTGAAAATTTAGCTTTGATCACAGGAACAAAATACATTTTAAAATATATTCACATAGAAGACAGTTATTTTACATTGAAATAATATTTCACAATGTTACTGTTTTTTTGTTTTTTTTTTTTTAGATTTTTTTAAACAAAATAAATGCAGCCTTGATAAGCATAATAATCTTATTCAAAAAATATTAATAATAAATAAAAAATTACAAATCTTACTGATCCCAAACTTTTTTTGTGCATCATTTCCAAGGTAATTGCAAAAATATTTTTTCTTTGTAGGTAAATGTTATAAATGAAATATTAATGTTTGATTTGATGCAATTCAAATTGAATGCAGAAAATACAAAACATAATAGTAGATGTTGTGAAAAACATTTTAAAAAATTACAGAAAACACAAAAATGACTGAATTCCTCTGTTATATATTTGTAGAAAAATAAACATACTATTGTGAGCCTAACAAGTGCTCTCTAGAGATTATTTTTTGTAAAAGTGGCCAAAGTGACCGTAATTGAAAAAACAAGAACATGTACATTTTCAAGGCATTGGAAAATGTCTCACCTGTTCATTATAAATAGAACTGTATTTGGCAAGATGTTTGTCTCTGCTGCCCGCCCAGCCTAGAAGAATAACGACTGGCTGTTTTGATCCGCGCCAGTGTTTCTCTGTCAAGACAAGAATTATGTGTCATGTGTTCCAATGATACGCATTTACAGTATGTGAAATGAGTGCCCTATTCCTACTAAAGCTTTCCAATGTAACATCTCTAAATTAAGGTTTAAACACAACTTGCAGTTTTCCATTTATAGGAGAAAGGAATTAGGCAACAAGGCAAACCAGAACTGCTGTCAGCATCGGAACATCACTTACCTGAGATCAGTGCCTCTGGAAAAACTATGTTGTAGTCTATACCATCATCCCCCATATTGACGGTTATTTCCACAATCGTCTATTTGCCATTAATAATTCACTTCAAAAGAGTGTCGTGTTACACTGCTCTTGTGCTGCTTAAAGGACAGTCACAGTCAGGGGGCAATGCACGATAATACAGCACGAGTGAAGCAGGCAACAACAGCGTGCCATTGTTTTACACAACATCCGGGTCACGATTCACAAGTAACAGACAAATTCAAAATAAAGGTCCCTACGGATAAAACGCAAACGCAAAGGCGTTCCTAAAAATAAAAGCACCTTCAAACAAACTTGTTACTAAAAGATGAACAATTGTTAATAAAAAATTAAACAACACTACAACAGATGTCCTGCTTAATATAAAAAATTACCGCTTTTCATAGAAAAACCACAAAAAAAAAAAA
>JAHKKF010523506.1:46953-63237 GCA_019740295.1 Labeo calbasu | reverse complement strand
CAGCCTGTTATTGCAGAACACTCTGAAGCACAATAAAGTTAGACACATAGAATGTGGACATACACAACATATGCATTAGATAGATGTCCACTAGCACGACTAGCATCCGATGCATTAAACACAAAACTCATCAGATTATTCAGAAAGCATTAACTGTTAAATCGTCCACAGTTGATCTATATGTGTGTATATGTGTAAACGATGTATAAATTATGTGCGTACCTGCATCAAACCGCGTTATGTTTTTAAATTACTTAGCTTGTGTTGCGAACACAAACATGTGATTTAGGGACCACCGTGTAATTACCATACACAAACACAGCGTAAAATGTGCCATTTCCGATATTTTTCAAAGTATTGACAAACATAAACACTATTCTCAAGTATAAACAGAAATTGTAACTGGTTTAAACTAAGTATGTGGGCAATAATAGTAAATCATATTGTTATGATGACTGTTCGTAGCCACGTAGTTTTTTAAGATCCCTGCCTTCCTGTTCGTTCGTCTGCGTTTCATACACAATGCGCATGCGTGTTTTTTTAAAGCTCCGAACGATTGATTCATCGATTCAGTCAATTTGGTCTAACATTCTTTTTGCTTTAGCCACTGTCCTTTAGAGTGTACTTTTTTAAACTGTACTTTTATTTTAAATTGACATTTGGAGAACAGTTTGACTGCCTATTTTTTAAGTTTGGACTGATATCACAGCTAGACTGAATTGTGAATCGACTCTCTTTGTCAAACGACTCAGCAGGAACAGTCAAGATGGCGAACATGGACGTGTTAGCCAAAACAATAGCGAAGGATTATGTGTAAGTAACATCTTTACACACTTTATATCGTATTATTTTCGTATTTAGATATATAAATGTAGGTTACGTGTATTGAAAATGAAAACGTTTCCGTTCAACTTGTTTGACATGTGGTTTCGGTCAGTATCAGTTCTAACACAGTTCTCTGTCTCTGTGGTCAACGTAAACCAGTTGTATGTTTTTGTATATACTTTAAACCAACAACAATGAAACATACGTCTTGAATACCTTATAATTGTGGTCATTTATCAAAATCAGACTTGGTTGTTCACTTTGAAAGTATGTTAACATTATTCTATTGTAATTCACTCATTTCCAGAGATGATGTGGAGAGCTCTGACAGTGTGGAGGAAAATGAATATGTACCTGGTGAAGATAAAGCTACAAAAGCAGATAGCATGGACATTGCCAGGGAGGAAAAACACAAGAGAAAAAAACACAAACATCGGAGCAAGCACAGAAAACATAAATACCCCTCACCAGATGAGAGGGAGCACAAGCACAAGAACAAACACAAACATAAGCGGAAACACAGAGACTCATTCCGGGATGATAGAGACTGTTCTGCTGGCTATGAAGGTGCAGTCATCTCTCCAAAGCGATCTAGACTTGATGACCTTGCCGCGCTGGAGGATCTGGAGAAACAGAGGGCCATGATTCAAGCAGAGCTTGATAATGAGCTGATGGAAGGGGCTGTGCAATCAGGTATGGGACTGATATTACAGGGTTATAACTCGGATTCAGAGGAGGATGGCGAGGTCCCGGAAGCTGTGCAAAATGGTGAGCAACCAAGACAAGGTTTTGATGATCATGCTGGAGGATCTCGACAGGATAACACAGATGATGTAAAAATTGATTATGAAAGCACGTCTGATGAGATGGCCATCCGGGCTCATAAATCAGAAAAAAGAGTTAGTAAGAGTGGTTTAGATGATAACATCAGTGAGCGACCTAGTGATCCCATCCAAGCGAAGGAGCGGAGACGATCCCGGAGCATTGAGAGATCCAAAGACAGTGGACGAAGATCTAAATCTCCTGTGAAATCCAAGGGCTTGCCATCAAGCAACAAAAAATCAGCTACACAGTCTGAGGAGCGAACTGTAGACAACAGATCCTCAGCAAGAAGGAGCAAGTCTAGATCTAAAGAAAGAAACACAAACTTGCCAGAAGCTGACGGGGAGAGAGAGAAGAAATCAATGAAAGCAACCCCAAAAGAAGCTTCATCTGGAAAAGAGAATCGATCTCCTAGCAGAAGACAAGGTCCAGAACAGCACAGTCTGTCTGTGCGGCCCAGGAGCCACCGCTCACCCGAGCACTTACCTGTTGCCCAAAGCACAGACAGGGCATCCAGGCAGGACAGATCTTCATGTCACAACAGATCTCCTCCAAGGAGAGGCCGATCTCGGTCGGTTGAGAGGAGACGGAGAGAAGAAGAACGACAGAGACTCTCCAATGACAGGTTCTAGCTCTAGGTTCTTGTTTTTTATTGTTACCCAGATTTAAACTTCTTTAAACTCACTTTTATATTGTTTTGTTATATTCGCAGGATGCGATCTCGTGACGTGGCAGGAGGCCGTAGCGAGGAGAGTCCCTCTCTAAACTCCAGACGAAGGTTAAACCACTCGCCTGTCAGACGAAGGTCCCGTTCTCCTAGGAGACGAACCAGCAGGTCTCCTCTCAGACACAGGTGACTGTGGTGTGCGGTAGCTTTTAAAACTGCAACAACAACTCATTTAGAGGATACAACTATCCAGTAAGCTTCAGTGAGCTAAAAGTAAATGCACAGAGAATGATTCAGAAATTTATACCTATTTTACGCATCCTCTGTAGAAATAGTGCTAAATGGATTTGGTTTGCTCTCCTTGAACTTCAACAGAATTTTTTTAAGTACAAGCTTACTTCCAGAACAAAAATTTACAGGTAACTTACTCACCCCCCTTGTCATCCAAGATGTTCATGTCTTTCTTTTTTCAGTCATAAAGAAATTCTGTTTTTTGAAGAAAACATTTTAGGATTTCTGCCCATAGTGGACTGCTATGGTGTCCATGAGTTTGAACTTCCAAAATGCAGTTTAAATGCAGCTTCAAAGGGGTCTAAACGATCCCAGCCGAGGAAGAAGGATCTTATCTAGCGAACCGATTGGTTATTTTTAAAAGAAAATTGACAATTTATATACTTTCTAACCTCAAATGCTTGTCTTGTCTAGCTCTGTGTGATCTCTGTGTGTTCCGGTTCAGTACAGTTAGGGTATGTCGAAAAACTCCGATCTCATTTTCTCCTCCAACTTCAAAATGCTCCTACATCGCTGCAGAAGTACCGTTCACAAAGTGAACGTGCAAACACCCTTTACAAAAAAAGGTAAAACAGCGATGTAGGATGATTTTGAAGTTGGAAAAGAATGACATGAACATCTTGGATGACAAGAGGGTGAGAAATTATCTGTAAATTTTGTTCTAGAAGTGAACAAGGAGCATCACATTTACATCTGCATGCTAATTTACTCATTTTAATATTTCTCACTAAAGTTAAAAAGGAATTAATATTGTGTATATCTAGGGGGCGTGACAGGATGGAGCGCAGACAGCAGGCGCGTTCGGGATCCAAGGATAGGCGGAGGAGAAGGAGCCGGGAAAGAGAGGACATGTTTAAGGGCAGTCTGTCTGAAGGAATGAAGCCTGAGAAGGAGGACACGGATGAAGAAGTGTGAGTATTAATCAACATGATGTTCCGCTTTTATGTTGCTGATCATATTTGGACTTGATTATGAATACTAATGTGTCTAGGATGGAGGATTATGACGTTGATGAAGAGGATGAGGAGGCTTTGATAGAGCAGAGAAGACTTCAGCGCTTGGCCATCATGCAGGTCAGAACATTTTAAAGAGATAGTTCACCCAAAAATTTAAATTCTGTCTTTAATGTCTCACCCTTATGTTGTTCCAAACATGTAAGATCTTTCATCTTACCACGTTCAAGGGCCATAAATGTAGTAAGGACATCGATTAAAATAGTCTATGTGACATCAGTGATTCAAATGTAATTTTATGAAGCTATGAGAATACTTTTTGTGCACAAAGAAAATAAAAATAACTTTATTCAACATGGCCCTTGAATGTGGTAATTACATTGCTGTCTATGCAGGGTTAGAAAGCTTTCTGATATTATCAAAAATATCTTAATTTGTGTTCCAAAGATAAGCAAAGGTCTTATGGGTTTGAAACGACATGAGGGTGAGTAATTAATGACAGAATTTTCATTTTTGGGTGAACTATTCCTTTAATCTCTTGTACGGCTTTTACTTTGTTTTAGATGAACACTAATGTGCAAAATTTTGGGATGAATAAGGGGAAGAAATGAATACTTATTTAGCAAGGATGCATTAAAGTGATTAAAAGTGACAGTAAAGACATTTATAATATTACAAAACATTTCTATTCCAAATAAATGTTCTTTTAAGCATTCTGCTAATCAAATAATTATAAATAAAAATGTTTCAACAGAAAAATATTCAGCAGCACAAATGTTTTGTTATATGTATGCCAGACTTTTGAACAGTAGAGTATGTAATGTGATTGTGTTTGTGTGTTCTGTACAGAAATACAAGCCAGTAAATGAAGACAGTAACATGTCAGGACTCTCAGATCACGGCAGTCCTCAGAGTAGCACTCACAGCCGATCGCCATCACCCGATGACATCCTCGAGCGTGTGGCTGCTGATGTCAAAGCCTACGAGCAAGAGAACATGGACACATTCGAGGACAATGTGAAGGCCAAGCATAGCCTTGTCTCTCAAGAAAAAAATGGTATGTCATCTGCAAAATATCTTTTAATTAAAAGTGCACTTTCCACTTTGAAGTGTATTACAAATTAAAGGAATAGTTTGCCCAAAAATGAACATTTTGTCAGTAATTACTCACCCCCATGTCGTTCCAAATCCGTAAGACCTTCGTTCATCTTTTTTGATGAAGTCTGAGAGCTTTGTGACCCTGCATAAACAGAAGCGCAACTGACACATTCAAGGTCCAGAAAGGTATTAAGGGAGGACATTGTTGAAGTAGTCCATGTGACATCAGTACGCCGGATTCTGCGTCAGCAGCACCGCACTCATACGTTGTGATACTCTCATGAACCCGCATCAAAGACTGACAGGAAAGAGAAGAAATTCTTGAAAAGAGTTGTTATTTTTGTTTTCTTTGTGCACAAAAATAATTCTCGTAGCTTCATAAAATTATGGTTGAACTACTGATGTCACATTGACTATTTTTCAGTGTCCTTACTACCTTTCTGGGCCTTGAACGTGTCAGTTTTGTCGCTGTTGATGCAGGGTCAGAAAGCTCTCGGATTTCTTCAAAAGTATCCTAATTTGTGTTCTGAAGATGAACAAAGGTCTTATGGGTTTGGAACGATATGAAGGTGAATAATTAATGACAGAATTTTCATTTGTTGGTAAACTATTCCTTTGTTTTATTTTATGTAACATAAACGCTGATTCATATGTAGTGATCATAAAATTGTAAATCTTTTTTGCTTTCTAATAATCTGCTTAAAATGTAACATTTTCACAATTTCTTAGTAGTTTATAACATTTATAATACATACACCTGCGAGGATATTTCTGTGACTAGTTAACAATAACATTTGCTTGATACTACATCCACGCCAACAGGTGTCAGTGTAAAGTCTAAGATGGCTCTCATGTCAGTTGTTCAGGAAGACAAAAAGAAAAAGTAATTGAAATGTGAGACATGAAATATTCACTCTGTTGTAATGCAAGGTGGTCTGATACATTATCAGCAAGTCTACGTTCCTTTCATTGCATCATTGTTCTTTTTCTTTAGGTGCTAATCTGAAAAAGCCACCAGCCCCAGATATGTTCACAGAGTCAGATGACATGTTCGCTGCTTACTTTGACGTGAGTAGCCAGGTTCTTGCTTTCCGTTGCATAGGTCAATGGCTTTGCAAGCCCCAGAATTTGATTGAATTTGTCCGTGTAAGGGGATCTCTACAGGTAGAGTTGCATAGTCCTGTGCAAGCTGTTGTTTCTGTACTGGAAACTTTGTTCAAAGCTTTTCTCTCAAGTGGGTAATCCGACTCTGGTGCTCACTGGATCTCGAGGCCCCTCAGACTTTGAAACGGTCTCTTACGGTGTCAGTCACTCGTTCATGAATGAACATTTTAATCAACTCTCTGAATTCAATCATGTTGACAGTGACAAATCCACATCTAATCTCTCTGCAGAGTGCCAGGTTACGGGCCGCAGGCATTGGCAAGGACTTCAAGGAGAACCCAAGTCTCAGAGATAACTGGACGGATGCAGAGGGCTATTACCGTAAGTTTGTTGTCTTACAGCAAATGTTGTATTTAAAGGGAAAGTTCACTAAAAATATACTCGCCCTCATGTTGTTCCAAACCTGCATGAGTTTCTTTTTTATGTTGAACATAAAAGAAGATATTTTGGAGAATGCTGGTAATCAAACAGTTGATGGTCCCCCATTGACTTCCTTAGTATATGCTATGGACGTCAATGAGGACCAACAACTGTTCCTCAAAATATCTTCTTTTGTGTTCAACATAAGAAGGAAAATTAGGTTTGGAACGACATGAGGGTGAGTAAATGATGACAAAATTTTCATTTTTGGGTGACGTATTACTTTAAATCTACAGAATCCAAAACTTGTTTATAAGATTGAAAATTTCTAGGGTCTCATGTTAAAGAGGACATCAAAGACGTGATTGTTCTTTTAATGTATTCAGGTGTGAACATTGGCGAGGTGTTGGACAAACGGTACGGGGTGTACGGCTACACTGGACAGGGTGTCTTCAGTAACGTGATCCGAGCCAGAGACTTGGCTCGAGCCAATCAGGAAGTGGCAGTGAAAATAATACGTAACAACGAGATGATGTAAGACACTTCCCTTAAAAGCTGACTGCTTAGCCTTTAAACACTTCTGTCTGGTGCAGTTGGATTTCTAATCCAACCACAGTATGTGATGTTGGTTAAATCCACAGTTTTAATGTTCTCAATAAATTGTGTAATAGGGATTTATTTTGACAGGAACTGAGATTTAGAGTAGGTGTCGATGTGGTCTTTATGTGACCGACTACCACATGGTTTATTCCACAGGCAAAAGACAGGCCTCAAAGAGTTGGAGTTTTTGAAGAAACTAAATGACGCCGATGCAGATGATAAGTTCCACTGTTTGAGGCTCTTTAGACACTTTTATCACAAGCAGCATCTTTGTCTGGTGTTCGAACCACTCAGGTACTTTACAGTCAACAGATTCACATGCATCAAAGCAGCATGAGTTCGTCTCTTAAAGCAACTTTCTTGTTTTCTGGCTTTAGCATGAACCTGCGGGAGGTGTTGAGGAAGTATGGAAAGGACGTTGGGCTGCACATCAAGGCTGTGCGTTCGTACAGCCAGCAGCTTTTCCTGGCCCTCAAACTTCTCAAACGCTGCAACATCTTGCATGCTGACATTAAACCCGACAACATTCTAGTAAGTCACAATTCTTGTGCCATATATATTTGGACGCTGTCTTCTAGGGCTGGGTTTTGACACAAATTTCATGATTCAATTTAATTCTGATTAACAAGCTTGCGATTCGATTTCTGATTCGATTCGATACTGATTATTTGTGAACCACAAAACCAGTCATAAGTCGCACGGGTATATTTGTAGCAATGGCCAACAATACATTGTATGGATCAAAATGATACATTTCTTCTTTTATGCCACAAATCATTAGGATATTAAGTAAATGTTCCATGAAAATATTTTGTAAATTGCCTACCTTAAATATATCAAAACTTAGTAATTTGGAGGTGATTTTCTCACTATTTTGATTTTTTTGTTTGTTTGTTTGTTTTTGCACCCTTAGATTCCAGATGTTCAAATAGTTGTATTTTGGCCAAATATTGTCTTATCCTAACAAACCATACAACAATGTAAAGCTTATTTATTCAGCTTTCAGATCTTAATTTTATTCTCCATTTCAAAAAATTGACCCTTATGACTGGTTTTGTGATATCAGGTACAGTACATGCCAAATTTAATAAAAATTAAAAAAAAAAATCTCTCAACTAATGCTGTAAAAAAAAAAAAAAAAAAAAAAGTTGGTAAATAAAAAAAAAAATGCTTTCTTCTCCAGTTCTCTACTCCAATTCGTTTTGTAAAATATAAACATTTAAATGGTGGCTATCATAAAAACTTGACGGATTTATTCAAACATAAATAAAACATTGAAGAATAGTACAAATTATAATAGATATGTTATATAGTGGATATATTTAGCAAAATGCTCTTCTCTAGAGTTAATTTTTCTAGCTGGCCAACGGGTTTATGGTCACCAAATATGTTTTTCTGAGGTAAATGTGACATATTTGTGACTTGCACAAGCTGTTATATAGACATGAGACAAAAAACGAATTTCGGTGAGTTGAACTTTTTCTGTTAACATACCTTTGGCTGTTCATTCATGTTTATTTCGTGCCATAACTGGTATTAAAGCAGAGGAGATGATCGGTTCACTTTTGAACCGAGGAGCGGCAAAACAGCATTTATTGTTTGAATACTGTAATAAAATAGATCGAATTTGGAATCTGATACTTTGTTTCATATCAAAACTAACAAAGCACAAAGCTTATTGTGATTTATTGCATGGGAGGGGATGGGATGTTCCATTTATTTTCACTAAAATCATGCTAGACTAACTGATTCTTGGGATTTAAGAATCAATATCATTTCGTAAAAATGAGAAATGGCTTCTGTGTCTGTGTCTTATAATATGAACATATTTGATACTCTGAAGGTGAATGAATCCAAGACCATCCTCAAGTTGTGTGACTTTGGCTCAGCGTCACATGTGGCTGACAATGACATAACACCATATCTGGTCAGCCGCTTCTACAGGGCACCTGAGATCAGTAAGTAAATGCTTAACGAATCAAATTAAACCATATTAGTAGACTGAAAATTAAGAGTTTTGATAAACTCATCTGAAATAATGCTTGTTGTTAAGGTTTTTCTTCCTCTTTTTGCAGTCATCGGAAAGTCATATGATTACGGAATCGATATGTGGTCCGTGGGCTGCACTCTCTACGAACTATACACAGGGAAAATTCTTTTCCCCGGAAAGACAAATAACCACATGCTGAAACTAGCCATGGACCTGAAAGGAAAACTCCCTAATAAAGTAAGAATTAATCAGGTATTAGAAATTAAAACAAAATATGTATAAAAAAAAATAAAATACTTTATGATGTATTTACAGATGATCAGGAAAGGACTGTTCAAGGACCAGCACTTTGACCAAAACTTGAACTTTTTGCTTACAGAGGTCGATAAGGTCACTGAGAGGGTGAGTGTTCCATTCATATTCCATTCACTAATAACAATAATAAATCTTTCATGTTTTTTTTTCATTCTTCCTCTATGTCTTCTTCTCTACAGGAAAAGATCACAATCATGAGTACCATTAACCCAACTAAGGACCTGTCGATGGACATGGTGGGTCGCCAAGCGCTACCGGAGGACCAGCGTAAGAAGGTTGTTCAGCTCAAAGATCTGTTGGACCAGATTCTGATGCTGGATCCTGCCAAGCGGATCACCATCAACCAGGCATTACAGCATCCTTTCATCCAGGAGAGGATATGATCAGCAGCGTACCTCAGAGATTCATGATGGTTTTGTATCTGCAGATACGACTCAACAAAAGACGTTTGCATATTTTATTGCCATGCTATTTCATTTTAGTTTCTGATTTTTCAGAACCAGGACACAGTGGAGATTTACTTTATTTTATTATTATAATTAGACGACTTACAATACACTCTATAAGCTGTAAAGAGAAAATCTATATTGTTCAGATGGCATGCTTTATACACAGCTTCTTGCTAATAATAATAATGTCAAATATATTTGATATTATGCTCAAGGTTCAGAATGTAAAAATATCCATTTGTGTTCTAAGTTCACAGACCTTATATTTTATGTACAATTCTAGAATTTGATGTAAACCAAATATTACTCAACCACCAAGGACTGTTTAGAGTGTGACGTCAGTAAGACCAGCATAAATGCTGTCTATATCCACCCTCCCCTCCCTTAGGTGTGAGAGTGAGAACTCAACCTGGCGTGCAGGCCCACGGCATGCCCCATGCCCTAGGTGTGTTTCTGCTGAATCTGAGGTCTTGGGTCCTGCTTGACCTGGTCTGCAGGGAAAGCCTCCTCTGTAAAGGCAGGTTGTACACCTCTATCGGTACACTGAAGGTAAGCTAATCGTTCCAAAACAAACGGCATCAACATTTTGCGTTCTTTTCAAGCCCAAATAAAGTGACATCACAAAGCCCTTTAGGCTTCTCCTGCATGTTTACAAATGTCATTTGGAGAAATAGACATGCATTGAAACCCTTTGTCACCCTTTTGCTCTGTACCAAAACCTAGTGAGGCATCATAGATATATCATTTATTTTATTATATTGTATAATATTATATTAAGTTACTGTTCAAATGTTTGGAGTCTTTCTTTATTTTTTTTTTTTTTAATTAATATACTTAAAATGTCATTTATTCCTGTGATGGCAAAGCTGAATTTTTTTAGCAGCCAATACTCTAGTCTTTAGTAACTTGAGTGACTAGTCTGTCGCATGATCCGTAGATATCATTCTAATATGCTGATTCAGTGATTAAGAAAATTTTGTTTATTTTTTTTTTGTTCAGAATTAAAAATAATTGTGTTGCTTAATATTTTTATGGAAACTCTTTCTTTGAATGGAGAGTTCAAAAGAACAGCATTTGTTTGAAATATAAATCTTTCGTAGCATCATAAATGCTTTTACTGTCACTTTTCATCAATTTAATGCAAACTTTCTGAATGAATGTATTCATTTCCTCTGAGAAAAAAAAAAAAACTTTGACCGCATACTTTTGAACAGTAGTATACATTGCACAGTACTTAAAAGTATTATTAAAAACTGTAAAATTAAAAACTACACTACCAGTCAAAAGTTTTTGAACAGTAATTTTTCTACTCAACAATCCTGCATTTATTTGATCCAAAGTACAGTAAAATTGTTAAATATTTTTACTATTTAAAAAATCACTCTTTTCCATTTGAATGTATTTTAAAATGCATTTTTTTCTTGTGATTTCAAAGCTGAATTTTTAGCATCGTTACTCCAGTCACATAATGCTTCAAATATCATTCTAATGTTCGGATTTGCTGCTCAAAAAACATTTATTATTATTATTATTATTATTATTATTATGCTGAAAACAGCGGAGTAGAATTTTTTTCAGGTTTCTTATAGAATAGAACTAAAAATAGAATAGAAAGTTCAGAAGAACTGCATTTATCTGAAATAGAAATCTTTTGTAACATTATAAATGGCTTTTCCACATTCTGAAAATCTTTCTATTCATCAAAGAATCCTGAAAGAAATGTCCTCGGCTGTTTTAAATATTGATAATAATAAAAAAATGTTTCTTGAACAGCAAATCAGAATGTTAGAATGCTTTCTGAAGGGTCATGTGACACTGAAGGCTGGAGTAATGATGCTGAAAATTTAGCTTTGAAATCACAGGAATAAATTACATTTTGAAATCTATTCAAATAGAAAGCAGTTATTTTACATGGTAAAAATATGTCACAATTTTACTGCTTTTGCTGTATTTTGGAACAAATGAATGCAGGCTTGGTGAGCAGAAGAGACTTCTTTAAAAAACATTCTAAATCTTACTGTTCAAAAACTTTTGACTGGTAGTATATTTTGCTCAAATAGTATTGCAGTCGAGAGCCTATGTAAAGCATTCCAAAATGTCACATTTGAGGGTGCTGCCTTAGTATGCAATAGGCAGTAAGGCAGCTTCACTAGATTTTGGAACAGAGCTTCTTTTGTGGTGTTTCTCACAGAGATAAAACAGTATGTGTGAAAACACTGACTATCGCTTTCTCAAAAACGGAAGAAACCGGTTACGCTTGACATCGAGGGTAAGAGTGAATCCAAATGTTTGCAATGGACCAAGCACCTTCAGTGTACTGCCTCTGATAGACATACCTCACCATTTTCAGAGTTGTCTCACTTACGTGTCATAGTTTTTGTACAATCTATTGAGTGCTTTTCAATATGCATGACAGTATCTTATATGTATGGCTTCCAATGCACTACTGTACAAAGCCTCTGGTGTGTTTTTCACTATGCGTAGACAATTTAGATGTCTTTTGTTGTGACTCTTCTTGTGTTTGTGACCATGTTGTCTTTTGATACAGGGGTTTTCCTGCTCTGATCTATGAATCTGCTTGTTACAAGCGGTAATTGCTTCTTTATTCATATCTCAATTCCTTATGTTCCAAAGTATGCTGGAAGAATTATCTGCCTGTTATTATTTGCAACGCCTGTCCTGCATGATAATGGAATAATTTGAATTTACTGTAAATTCACATTATTTGTTATCATTAAACAATATAAAAATAAAGCTGTTTTGTGGTGGAAAAAAAAAACCATGAATTTAGAGTTCCCACAAGTTGTCTGTCTTTCAAGCATTTCATGCGAGTTTAATCATAATAACACTGTAAGAATATAATTCAGCGTCTTAGGAACCTTATGGTGGGTTTTGTTTCATCAACACTAACTGCTGTTTGTGCTGTTTCTCCCACTGTTTCTTTGTGTTCGAGTATATTCTCTGGCCAATGGAGACATGTCTGTCCATCATCCTCCTGCCTGCCTCTGCTTTCAAAAGGACAAGACCTCTTCAAGGCCCTTTATCCAGGTCACTCCTAAAGGCATGTTTAGATCCAACACAAAGCAAAGCTCTGATTAGAAATGAACAGCCAGTTCAGAGGGCTGATGCTTATGGGATTTATGTTCCCATCTTATCTGTAGTAACAATGAATGTTTTTATTGTATTGAGCTGTAGATATGAGACAACAACAATGAACCTGACAGCAGACAATGGGTTTTCGAACTTGCCAAAGACCCCAAATATAATAATAGGGACGCTTTTCTAAAATACACTACCAGTCAAAAGTTTTTGAACAGTAATTTTTTTCAATGTTTTTTTTGATGATGACTCTTCTGCTCACCAAGCCTGCATTTATTTGATCTAAAGTACAGCAAAAACAGTACAATTTTGAAATATTTTTAATGTTTAAAATAACTCTTTCTATTTGAATATATTTTAAAATGTAATTTATTCCTGTGATCAAAGCCATATTTTTTTAGCATCATTATTCCAGTCTTCAATGTCACATGATCCTTCAAAAATCATTCTAATATGCTGATTTTAAAAAAATATTAAAAACGTTAAGTACTTTTTTTTTTTTCAGGATTCTTTGAATAAAAGATCCAAAAATCAGCATTTATCTGAAATAAAAGTTTTTGTAATATTATACACTATACTATTCAAAAGCTTTTTGTTTTGGAAAGAAATTATAGAAATAATACTTTTATTTAGCAAGGATTATTTAAATTGATCAAAAGTGATTATAAAGACATTTATAATGTTACAAAAGATTTCTGTTTCAGATAAATGCTGTTCTTCTGAACTTTCTACTCATCAAAGAAAGCTGTTTTGAACATAAATGTTTTTGAGCAGCAAATCAGAATATTAGAATGATTTCTGAAGGATCATGACTGAAGTAATGATGCTAAAAATTCAGTTTTGAGATCACCAAAATAAATTACATTTTACAATATATTCAAATAGAAAACAGTTATTTTAAATAGTAAAATATTTCAAAATTTTTACTGTTCTTGCTGTACTTCAGATGAAATAAATACAGGCTTGGTGAGCAGAAGATGCTTGAAAACATTAAAAATCTTACTGTTTAAAAACTTTTGACTGGTAGTGTATAAGGGCGGCCTTTTATTGTGCTTGTGAAAATTTAATGAAATATAATATTGACAACTATTATTTCTATCTACCAGTGTTATTATTGGTCTGATTACAGAATAGCTTATTCATATTCAGCTTTGTGAGGACCTTGCATTGACTTTATCCAATGGTGTGAACCGCAGGGGTTTGTTCTGGGACTGTTTTGTTTTTTTATTCAAGACCTAAATGGCCTGATTTAGACCTTTTGTGTCAACTGATGATTGTGTATTTCCCCAGGATATTTCAAGAATGTGTGCCTTTTGTAATGTACCAAGATACTGGTATATTTATTCTCTGTATTGTAGGTGCTGTCTGTTAAAGAAGACTCTTAAAGGAAATCTCATCTGGAAAAAGGTTTCTGTTTTAGAGCGAGCTCTTACGAGAATTAAGCTGTTGATTTTAAGTTGACAATACACTGTGTGGTTGAATAGTAGTTCCTCATTTAGCCTATAAAAAACTTTGATTCTGGTTTTGTTCTTTTAAAAAATAATTTAGTCAAAATCCAGGTGTATTTATACAGTATATCCCAATTTTTGCCTAAACCCAATACATACCTCCTAAACTCGCCATTTTTAGGCAATTTATACTTATAATTCATACACCATACGTATATACAAAAAAAATTAATGACTCTACATATATAAAATTGTTACAATCTGGTATTTATTAACCAAAAGGTAATGCTTTTTCTTTTTAAGAAATCAAGTTTGCACGTCACCCACAAAAGTAACCTTTTCATTTAACCGCAACTAACCATTTCCAATTTTGTTTTCAGGGTAAGTGTTAAAATTTTCCCTACTGTCATGGCCACATGTGACTCCAAGTGTGAGAGAGATCCTGACGGCCAGCTGCTGTCCTGCTCTATTATTGAAGTGCCTTTCAAGAGCTCATCTTCTGATCCACTCATGGGGGAAATTACCGACATCTGTGCACGTCATAAGATTTTGTGTCTGATTATACAGCCAGTATTGCACAAGAATATTAATAAACAGTGAATTTTAAAATTGACTCGTCTGGTTTCATTTCTACATATAATTGTTTTGATATATTGATAACACTGTATCACAGTTAGTTTTGCTGCATGTGGTTAGCACATGGTTCTACATCAGTAAAAAACAGACGAAAGCCCACAAATAAAACAAAGAGCTTCTGAAGAAATGTTTGGGGTTATGGTGTAAGATGTTTTTTCTGTGGTAAGTGACAACATGCCACAAATGTTGTTGATGTAGCTCGACTTGTATTGAATTTGCCACATTAAATACAGTAACATGCACACAGGTAATAACACACTGTCAATCCCCAAGCTTAAAAATAATTATATCATGTTTTCCTGCAAAGAGCTTTAGCGGGAACATTAGTCTTTTCAGAAGAAGTCTTCTGAGGCTTTAGCATGGCTTTCTTTGTGGGTTTGCATCTCCTGGAGCAATTTGGACTACTATTCAAATGAACAAGATCTTGAACAAGGGCTTTAGTGGTCTTTAATCTGACCACACCAGAGTGTGGTTTCTTAGGTAAAGCTGACGGTTGCTGAGATCCAATTAACACCTCATTTTGCGAGGGGCGATTGCGATTTGTAGACTTTGAATGAGAGCTTGAAGAAAGAGTGAGTTTTGTTACATCTTCTAAAACTGAATTATTGCTTTTAGTCCTCAAGAGTTCTACCTGAGAGCAAGGGCTTTCTACACGTCTCAGACGATTGGCGCTTCGAACCAAAGCAGTTGCTGGACGCGATCTGACTGCTTTTGCTTGTTCTTTCTGTATAGTCGCAGTCTGAAGTTTCTCCAGCTTTATCATGCGTGCAGCCATAGCTGTGAGACAAGGGTCGTGGTGGCTCTCCGAATCATCCGCTGTGGACTGCAACTGACTAAAGTCGAGATCTTTGAGTGGAAATGGAAGAACCTCGGGATACACTTGCTCTCCAGTATCTCCTGTCTCTGTAGGTTCGAGATCTCTATCAAATGAGTCTGGCCTCAGGTCCAGTTCTACAGGAGTTTCCCATTTTCGTATTGGATTATTGTCTTTCTCTTGATCGGAGAGGTCACTGTTTTCAGATTCGACTGAAGGTTCAGTTGCATTTCCTCCAAGAGGTTCAATACTGGATCTGCTACAAAAGGAATTACTGATTTTCTTGATCTCATCCTTTGGAGAAACAATGCGGCTGACCTGTACGGGGTGGATTTCCAGTTCTGGTCTGGTTTCTACCTCAGGTTTGTGTTCTTGTGTGTCCCAGAGGGTTGGAGGCTGAAGACCAAGCCTCTGCCATCTGTGTGACAGCATCCTTAACTGGGTTTTATGATGTTGCTTTGAGCTAAAGAAAATAATTAATGTAAAAATGTCAATTACAAGAGGAATATTTCCCTAGATGCCATTTAACCTCTTCAATAGATATCCAAGCATTGGAGTATTAGTTCCAGGTTGGCAAAGTGTGAGATGTCTAGTGTTGCAGCATGATACAAAGCTACATTCAGTTCAACAAAAGGTTAAGATTCCTGGCAAACACAGCAAGTCTCTGTGCCAAGTCCTGATCTACATTTCTAATATATTAGTTTTACATTAAACGCAAAGTGTAAAACATACAGGTAGGTAATAGAACACCTA
>JAHKKF010523506.1:32784-46903 GCA_019740295.1 Labeo calbasu | reverse complement strand
CTAGCGTAATTAGGATTGATATTTTAAAATGCTTTACACTTAGATGACCCTGTCACACTGATGGCTGTCATCTGGCTGGCAATGCCTGATGGGTCAGTAAGAAGTCAGTATCTACTTACACTTGGGATGATTTTGTTTGGCTGCAACAGGTGGTTGGTTCCTGTGCCACACAGCCATTAGAAATGCCGTCTACCAAAGATACCTGAAAAATAAAATGCTTTATTATTTTCATTGAAATTTTGCACATGGAATTTTGCACACATTAGTTACAAATGTATAACTGTTACTGAATGTTATGAGATATCAAACATTGAAACACAATGCATTAAGAGCCGGGGGGTGATAACTTTTGAACAGAATGAGGATTTTTCTTATTTTGCCTAAATATCATATTTTTTTCATTTAGCAATGCCCTTCGGAAGCTACAGAAGATACTTGTTTCCCAGAAGACAAAAAAAAGTTACATTTACCCTGATCTTCAAATTCAAAAAGTTTTCACTCCCCGTCGTGTTTCCTTCTGAAGCATCAGTGAGCATTTTAACCTTCTGTAATAGTTGCATATGAATGTGAAAATATGCATCATTAAAAATCATAGTCGTTGATGGAAGGGGTTCCGATACACAAAAATGCTGAAAAAACAAAGAATTTGTGGGACCTGAAGGATTTTTCTGAAGAACAGAAACTGTTTTTAACTGTTCAGGACAAACAAGGGACTCATGAACAACTATCACTAAACAAAAAAACACAGTTGTGGATCATTCAGGTAACAACACAGTATTAAGAATCAAGNGTATGTAAACTTTGGAACGGTGTCATTTTTATGTGAGATATCTTATTCATGTCAGTACTAAATAAAAAATAGCATGCAATTTCTATGATCCCTCTTGTTTTGTTAAAATAAGTAACATTTTGAAGATTCTGCAAGGTGTATGTAAACTTTTGACTTTTGAACTGTATATATAAAAGTTCAGATGCAAAAGCCTCTAAATACATCTGATGTTTTTCTTTAAAATTAGCAATTCTTTCTGGCTACTTTGTATAGGTTTCTATGTAAGTACTGGTATTTCTGATTGGGCTGAGGCTGGAATTTAGCAAGTTTGAAGTAAAAATATTTGATGGACTTATACTATGTTTCAGGAGCATTCACTCAGTATCATTATCTCATTTTTGACCGAGAAGGCATTTAGCTGGTTTTGCATCTGAACTCTTCATATAATACTCAGTTACAGTGGCAGCTCAAGTAACTTCATATGCAGAAGAAACATTGATACCTGTTGTGTGTTCACTACCGCAGACATGTGCAGACTCTCCAGTCGCTGTACTAACTGAGTAATGTAGACGTCCTGTGAACACAGAATATTCAAACAACAGTGTCAATAGACAAAGGATATGTCATCTAAAGTTACCAATGTGGACACACTCTTATATGTAATATGTTTATTAAAAACATTTCACTCGCAGATCAAATTGTTTATTCATATTTGAAACCTTTTTTGATAAAGTAGTAAGGTTTAAAGTTGAAAACAGAAGACATTTGCAACACCCCAGTTGATGGGATACCATTGTACTATGATAATATGTAGGCTATACAAAAAGCCTCTGTTTCTTTTGGGTCATATAAAGGGTCATTTTCATAAAAAATAAACTTCTTACCTTATCACACTCTGTTGATAAAAAGGCACCTGGGATGAAAAAAAGGCCGTAAGGTAAAGCATCGTTTCAAGTCTGGAAAGAAACTAATATAAGTGTATTTAGACATGCTCACCTTCAAGTGGTGGTGTAAGATCTGTCTGGAACCTGCTCTGGACCCGCCAGTTACCCTACAGTGATATATAAGCCAAATTTACATGACAAGTAAAGACAGAGTTCTTGTCAGCGGTCCATTACTGAAACGCTCATATTTATTTTCATAATACTCTATGAGGACCCCATTCAGTTCAATTTAGATTGACCTCAGAGTCTCCCACTGACACCTTCAGAACGCTTTACAGGTAAGCGATGATGTCAGGCTAATTTGCATACTGAAATGTGATTGGTTGTTTTCTTCTATTTACATATTACATTGCGATTGTTTTCTTACATGTATTTAATAGTTTATATTCCTGCCACTTACAGTAGGCGAGGTAGACAGGTAAACAGGTGCGCTGCAAGCCATTCTTCATCCTTTTTATCCTTTGTGCTTTCCATAGAACAATCATAGATCCTTATTTCGACCACATAAGAACATGTGGAATGTTCTTCCAAGTGTTCTTCTTTCTTCGTCGTCCAAGTTCCCGACAGTCGCCGAATTTTGATAAGTGTACTTCATTGTATATCGTCAAATGTAAACATATCTGCCAAACAAAAAAAGGAAAGCACGCACGACTTCCTCCTCCAAGACAAATAATGGAATGCTGAAACCATGGCAACCCTTCACGCCGCCCGCTCTGCCATCGTAGGCCAACATCCATTCATTCCTGAAAAGTCATTATAGAGATGCTACCGGTACATCCAGCAGGAACTGTGAGTAAATGCTATGGAAAAATATAAAAAATAAGTTTGTTTATTTTTTATGTGTGCCTTTTAGTCCACGTATATAGTGTTAGCTTTATTATCTATGTGGTAGGATACTCCTAAACGCTTAAAACGCTGCAAGGCGACTGAATAACATACACTTTTTAACTTTTTAAACGTGTTTAATATTTTAAACATGTTTCGTGCTTGTAAAAATGTGCATGCCCATCACTAGGGGGAGTCTTAAAGGGGTTTTAAAAACCAACATCTTCAAAATATTGAAATAAGCTTTTAGATTTGATACGGCACAACGTGCATGTAGTGTTTACACTTTTTATTATACGTTTTCATGTAACTTTTTCATTTAAAAAGTAATGAAAGTAATATATTTAACCTCAGATTTATCAGATATTGACAAGCCAACATCAGTCACATGTATCTGCACACAGTGGAAATAACATACGTTAGCTTGTCTGCCACTTCCTGTCGTGAGTAGAGCAGGCAGACAGATTTAAGGTGTGCTTTGCGGTTATTTGACCCTTTCTGCACTGCACAACACAAATATATCTAACAGCAAAGAAACTGCAATGCCTTTAATATCTTAAATCGTTAAAAAATAAATCAGTAAACCATAACAAAGCCAAAGCTATGGCTACATTTTATTCAGAACTGTTTTTACATCAGTACATAAGGTATTCCTATATATTCGTAGATATTAAGTACAAAAAGAACACATTGTGCATCAGTTTGCATCTTAATAAACTGACATAAACTGGAAATTTATGTGATTTTCACTGCCACATCCTGTATACCCGTTAAATTCAAGGTACTTTCTGACGGCCGTCGGTTGATTTTGTACCTTCTTGTGTATGCTGTGTACAAGCACGTGTTTTGTTTTCTAGTGAGTGTATATATGTCTCCCCACAAGACCCACAGTGAGTAAACCAGACAGATAGTGAACGTCATAGTCCCAACGGTCCTAGCCACAGTACGCACTTGTGGCCGTCTGCCAGATTCGAATGACAAGCATCACATTTAAAAGCTGTTAGTAATTCTCACCTCTGTATTAACAGGAATATACTTGGGGACATAGTGAGAAAGTGCAAAAGGATGTCACTGAAAGGCACATGATATTTAGTAATGCATTTAGCCTTAAATAAGGGGTAGAAAAGGACATAGATGTACTTTTTTTTACACCCCAGTGACAAGATGTTCTGTCCTTAAATTTATAATGAAATCAATGCACGATGGAGAAAATGTGTATGCTGAAGGATCTGACGATCCTCAAATGCAAACTGTGTGTGTTTTGCCTCAGAGCAACCATATATTTGTGTTGTTTTGCTTTCTTTTTATATATTCTTCATTTATTCTGTATTCATTTATAATCATTAATCATTTCATCATTTTATTATTCCATTTAATCATATAATCATTTATAATAATCATTATAGTCATTTATATATTCATTTTATTGATTCATTAATTGATTAGTTATTTATATTATATTATAGTTGTTTTTTATGTATTTTTTCCATTGTTGTTTAGTCTTATGACTGTGTAGCTTCAAAGGGCTGTTTGTCTTTATGAATAAGAGATACAAAGTTTATAGAAACTCGAGGTTTATGGGATGTTGTTATGAATCAGTTTGGAATATCAATACCTGTTGGATTTGTGTTCTTCAGACGTAGTCTGAGCATTGAGACATACGCAACTAAGACTATTCAATAAACTGCTCCTTTTTATGATCATACTTCGTCTCCTGCTTCAGCTCTTCACTTTCATTGGCTTTTTCCTCAGTCAACTGCTTGGCTGATAGAAGACTGTTAATAGTATTTTGGGTATTTTGGGTACCAGACAAGACCTCCTGTTAACAGGGTTTGGGTATTAAACCTCTCTGCTGACGAGTTGTTCTGATACAGGACAAACTGATATTTTCTGACGGGATCTGGCGTCCGGGGCTGGATCTTATTTGTCTAGGCATGGAGACAGCGATCTAACAATGCATAGGTGTTTGCGTGAAAGACAGGGAATAAGGCTACAATTAGAAAGCCTGTATATTAGGTTTTATTGACATTTTGTATTTAATATACTGTTTGAAATTTTACAAAAAATGAGCAGCAAATACTTATATACATTATTTTTTGAAAGTAAAAACAAAACAGACACAAATGACCTGAATGTAACAACTGGCTTTAAATCATGAATAAAACTTTCACAGTTTTTTTGCAGCAATGAAAAAACAAATATATATATATACATATATATATATATATATATATATATATAACATATAAACACTTTTAGAAGAAATTCAGTGCTTGTACATGACAAATCATTTTGTTATACAACAATAAAAATATTAATGCTGAACGAAGATGGAAAAATATTTTTAACAACATCCATGCACTCTCCCTGCAACAACACTGCTGATACAGTTCACAATTATTTGATGAGGATTTGACACTCGTATTAAAGGCCCAGTCACACAGAGAACTTATGTTATGCAATATTCAGGGCTGTAGCTATCTTACTGTGGTGAGCATGTTACTTCACCCTCCGCCAGACAGCATATTTTTAAGCATGCAAAGTGCTCTTATGGAACCTTAAACTTCTGCTTTGAAACTCAGATGCTAAGCACCTGCAGCAGAACAGATGCATTGGCTAAGCGAGCCTCACTGACAGTGTTCTGCCACCAATCACAATGAGAGTGCATTGGTGGTATCCGTGTCTGACATAATAGAGGGGCGTGGCGACTTGTGGCTTGATAACTTGTGGCTCTTGAAGCTTGGAATACAGCCAAAGTTTTGGAAAAGTCGAATGACATCTTTTCGGAAACGCACTCCAACGAAGGCATAGAGGAACGGATTTAGGCAGCTGTGCATGTAAGCGAGACTCTTCAAAATTTGGCCGGTGATGTCAAAGCGTTGGACCTCGTCACAGTCTGTGATGGTCGTATTGGCTGCCTGAGTGGCTTCGAAGACCAACATGCCGTTGTATGGAAGCTGAGAGATGATAAACACCGCCACAACTGCCAGGATGACCCGCAGGGCCTTGTGCTTCTCAAAGCTCCTCGTCTTGAGCAAGGTGCGGATGATGTTGGCATAGCAGAAGATCATCACTATGAGAGGGATGCAGAAGCCCATGCAGATCTGGAGAGCCAGGACCAGTATTTTCGTACGATTGTTTTCATTGTTCCAGTAGACCATCATGCAAAAGTGATTGTCCTGATCGTCCTGTTTCGAACGAGCGAAGAGAAACTCTGGGATGGACATCACGGCGGCCAGCAGCCAGACTAACACGCAGATGAGTTTGCTGTACAGGAGACGATCTCTCTTGGAGTTCTGCGCTTTGGTAGTCTGGACTATCACTATGTAGCGGTCGACGCTGATGCAGGTGAGTAGAAACATGCTGCTGAAGAAGTTTATTTTATAAATGGCAGAGACGATTTTGCAGAGTGGCGAGCCAAATGTCCAACCGTAGATGGAATCGGCTGCCCAAAAGGGCAGAGTGCAGAGGAAGAACAAGTCGGCAAGAGCCAGGTTCAGTAGATAAACGTCCGTCATCGCCTTCAGCCGGTTTTTGAAGTGGGTGTATATCCAGACCACCAGAAAGTTTCCAATGGCTCCCAGAATCACAATTATCCAATAGAGAGCAGGCTCATAGTACTTTCGAAACTCTCGCACTGCTGATTTGTCGCATATTGACCCGTCGTCATAATCACCCATAGTTGTGGAAGAATCTTCATAATCCTGTGAAAAATAGCAAAACAGGTCTTGCTTAGATTTTGTTTTATTAACCCTGATTTTGTGGATTTAAACTGCAATCTTGTTGATGTTAATATTGAGACAGCATACATGTAATGTAAATATTCAGATATCACTTACATATTCTGTCAACCCAGTTAACAGGGTTGTAGACTCAGTTGTGTTCATTGCTGAGCTTCTCTGTTCTTCAATAAGAAAAAAATGTAATAAATATTAAAAATACTCATATTAACACAGATTGACTTAATACACTAAATATATCCACAACCAAAAAACAGTGCACATCATTAATCAGCCTGTTTAAATGAAATAAAGCCAGTACTTACTCTACGCTCGTTGAGAAAAATCAGTAGTACTACAGATGAGCTGCTGTCTGCTCGATCTTTAACTTCACTTTCACGTTGTTTTTGGCACGTCTGGAAAATGTCTGTTTTGCAGAAGCTTTTAAGGTCTGAGGTTTAACCACAGTGACGCACAAGAGCATGAACTCTTTTAACACGTCTTTTTTCCCTCCTTCACAGATCCACCTTCAAACACAACAGCAGATCAGAGATGTTTGTTTATGAGCATTTTTTTTTAACATAACACAACGTAAACTATATTGTTTTTATTTTATTTTGAACATGCCACAAAAATGTGGGCTAATTACTGAGTTGTAGACGTGATGCACTTGTTCACAGACGTGTGAAAAAGCTCCTCAACATCATTACACCATCATGCACTTTTATCTGGGGTGATACATAATTGCATGCAAAGACTAAAAGGTGGAAAAAAGAAGCAGAAGTTAAATAGCAAGCACCTACATGAGCACATTAACCAACTTAAGACTGTGCATGCAGAGTTATATACTGTCTCATGTACACTAGGAAGAATGTTGGTACCCCTTTTCACAGGTGTTATACATATAAATTCATTTAAAATGGTCATGACATCTTTTGGCTTATAAGAGGTCATTGTACCGTTAAAACATCCTCCAAGTTTCATAGCGTTAAACACCCTCCTTTTTATAAACAAAGCATTTATTTAATCAAGCTTAAAAAATGGCTCGTTTGGATGGGAGGTGCCAGGTTACCTCATTTGCATAAACACCGCCTCCAGAGTAACACATCGACAAATAGTCATCTTCTCACCATAGGCCCCACCCACTGGCATTCAGTCGCTTAACGGTTGACACCTGAATATGTAAGTGTCGTGTTAAAATTGAAATTACAATCACTGCTATATTGTCTACACTATATTCGCTTTCTGATACAGTCCACACGCTTGAATGGAGTGAAAGAACGTTCGTTTTGACGCGTTTGGTTTAAATAGTTTGTTTGTGTCTTTGTACAGATATCAGAAGGTTCCCAGCGATAGATATCAAAACATTCACATGCAATAGCGAGGGGGCGCTGATAGTGTTTCCTATGAAATGACATTAGCCAATCATAACAAGCCTGACAAGGGCCCGCCCCTTAAATCAGGTCGTTTCAGATGGAGGGTCCGAATGAGGGTTGTAATAATCATTTTCCACTTTTTTTGTGCAAAAAACTAGTAACATTATAAGTAAACCTCAAGGAATATATTAAAATAATACAGAAAACCCTCTACCTATGCTGAACTCTTGTTTTCATTTCTCTTGATTAATATACATAAAAAAACTGTAACTATCATTATATCTTCCCTTTTTCTAAGGTTTGTTTGTTAATGTGGTCAGTCACATTGGCAGTGACATGACAGGATACTTATTCTTATAGCACAAGTAAAACACTGACCATACGTTAACCGACGAAATTGAGCAATTGAAGCAGTTGCACAGCAACTTTTTGCCAATGTTTTTTGCGCAATACAGATGATACACACACAAACTTTTGACCCTGGCCACGCATAACACATAAACTTTACTCATTTTACTCATGTTACGTCTACGCACATCACAAACAGCACAAGTAGGTGATATCTTTCAAGATGATTTGTTTTTACAAGTCGTCATTGCGTGTATGGTTCCTTGCTCAAGTGTGAATCTTGATGCTCCAGACATCCTGTTTATCATTTATATTGTCTCACCAGACACATACTTCACTTATTTTTATGTTCACTATTAAGCCATATCCGGTGTTGAAGGACACATTTCCTCTTTATCACGTCAGACACATTAGAGCACGTGGCCCCTTGAAATAATTAAACATGAAATATATTAAATATGTGATATGAAAGTGTAAGCATAGCATGGGTTCTGATATTGGACGGCTTTGCAAATGACAAGCTCAGAACATTTCAAGACGCTTTAGGTTACCTTGGATCTGTTGACATCATTTCTGAGTGCAATACTGCTTGCTCAATCTTACTGCTCATTTCCAGTCATGATTTACAGTGATAAGACCAAAAAACGTGTTAAGCGTTGATGAAAACTGTCCTTCTGTGTGAGAATTCATTGGGTGCATTGATTCCCATGAACAGGTAACGGCTGGGAAAATGTAAACGAGGAGTATGTCACGAGGTGAAGGGTGTTTTTCTACGTTTTCTACACGTCTATAATTAAACTTAGTGGCCTTTGTAGGTGTCCTTTACACAAGCCACCACCAAATGTTCCTCTTTCTGTACAGTTTTCAGTGACCAGGTCAAACGAAACACATGCACACACACACATATCTCTTTATCTGGCTTTTTAGGCCTTCCTCAAACTGTGGTTTGAGCCCTGATTGGTTAAACTTGAAAAACCATTGGAGGTAGCATGTGATTCATGTCAGACTGCATCCTTTCAGTGTTAAACACTGCTAAAAAGAGCTAACCTTACACATTCCTTATCTATAGATTACTTCACTACTGTTATAAAGTGATCAATCACTGATGCAAACAAGTGTAAATAGAAGCTGATGCAATCCATGTCTTGCTTTAAATCAGTGCAAACTGACGTGAAAATTGGCTTAACGTAGGTGGTGTCCCGTTTGGTATGTCAGTTTGCATGACAAACCTGAATTACCTAGCAACGACAAGAAGAGGACAAACATTTGTCATTTAGTACCTAGTACTAGTGAGAACATTCTGCGGTGAACATTTGCACGACATGCTAAGACCACAAGGCTATATAGAGGAACAAAGCACTCATAATCTCCCCCCCTCCCCCCATAACTGTTACTTTGAGTTTGAAGAGGTTATTAATTCACTTACACTTTGCAGAAACCCAAAAAAGGTTTTTGATACTATTATTTGACACATGCATAAAGATTTCAGGTTGTGTACCTGTAGCTGCCATGTTTGTTTAGTATTAGTCACTGGCTTTTTTTTGTTACCTCTCTGCTCTAACATAAGGTTGAACTGAGGTGTACATCTGTTTGGGTTTGTTTGTTTGAGCGCCTACACTTCCATTATACCCTTCTTAGTCACATGATGTTTTTAACAATGTCATGAGCCCTGTGGCATCACAGTGGTAAAGTGAAAAATTAAGATGGGGAAAAAAAAGTGAGAAAAACAAATGACACGATGGCAGCGTGATTTCACAAAGCGTGACTTCCTCAATTTTTCTCGATAGAGCAAACATGAAATCTTCTAACAACAACAACTGTCTGAGAGCAAAAAAAACTTCTGAGGAATAGCATCGTGTCTAAAGGAGTGATACAACACTAAGTTCACACAAACATTTATATTAAAAATATTACTATAAAATGGCTGTTGTGGAGTAACTGATTTAACTACATTTTTTAATATCATTATCATTGTAAAGAGCTACTTCATCCAACGAGCGGTGGCTCGACCAAACACTACACCACTGTTTGAAGGGATAATTAACCCAAAAATTAAAATTATGTCATGGTGCTTTTACATTTGGTTTGATTGCCTGGTCCGAACCCGAGTTATCTTCCCCTCCCTCTGCTCTCGCTGGTTTGTGTTCATACTCCTCAAGTGTGAATCTTCAAAGATCCTATCTACTCTCTGAAAGGAGAATTTCTCTCTTGCTGCAGCGCGTCAATTACGCTTTCTAGGAAAGCCAGTAAGTAAACGAATATGTACACAGTTTGACCTATTCATATGTCATTAATAGTGGTTCACCTCCGTGATTCGGTACGATTGCGTTCAAATCAGATACGAACCCTACCGGAGTTCCAATGAACCGTACCACAGGCGGACTCCAGTACAGTTCGCAGGTGCACAGCCAAGTTAAGAAAACAGCGTTCACATTATCTAAAGGAAACGAACTAGTGTGAAAGCTAGTGTGAGTTTTTTTCTTCCGCTAAACACACACACACAAAAAGTGTTGCTGACATTAGCCATTGGCTTTCATATTATTTTAGTTCCATAGTATGTTACCAGCATTCTTCAGCATTTCTTCAAAAGAAGAAAGAAACTACAGGTTTGAAAAAACTTAAGGTGAGTAAACAACATTAATTTTACTCTAGGGTGAACTATCCTTATAGAGCAGGGGTGTCAGACTCAGTTTCTGGAGGGCCACAGCCCTGCACAGTTTAGATTCAACCCTAATTAAACACACCTGATTCACCTTAAGTCATTCAGACTTGTTTGACAACTACATGGTTTGTGTGTTAGAGCAGGGTTGAAACTAAACTCTGCAGGGCTGCAGCCCTCCAGGACCGGAGTTTGACACCCCTGTTATAGAGGGTTAGCGTTTACATCACGATTTAGTCCAGGGGTGTCAAACTCAGTTCCTGGAGGGCCACAGCCCTACATAGTTTTGTTCCAACCTTGCTCCAATTAAGCCTGAAGGACTTAATTAGTTGGATCAGGTGTGTTTAATTAGGGTTGCATCTAAACTCTGCAGGGCTGCAGCCCTCCAGGACCGGAGTTTGACACACCTGATTTAGTCAGTTTCCCGGATGCACCACCATATTGGCGATACTTAGATGTAAACAATAACATGGATTGCACAGTAAATGTACTACTGAATATGTTATGCTAATTTATGCTGTCTAAACCACAGGGGGAAAAAATGTGTGGGAGCTGCTAAATCATATAGAGAAGGACTTAGTAAGCAGGAAAGGGCTCAATATTTTGACAGACTAAAGTTAACAGGTGGTAAAGCTGCGTATGAGCAGTAATAATTAAGATATTTCACCTACCTGACCAGAAATGATAAGAACAAACACAAATGTTGTCAAGATTCTTGCCCTGGAAATCCTGGTTTAGTTTGGCCAACCACAAACACCTTTTGTTCCTCAGACAGTTTTTTGCACTCCAAATGTTTTTCCCAGTCCAACCGATTAAAACAACCCAAAACATGACAATAATTGACCATTTTCAGCTACAATAAACAGCAAAATATGTGTTTTGTTCGGTTCAGTGGCATTAAGTTCAGTGCTATCAATATGGCCGATCATGACGTGTTGTGAAAACACTCTATAAGTGTACCTTTTGTGCTACTCTGTATTTGCATTGTTTTTTTATGTAAATGTGCTACACAGACATGTTTGACCAAAAGAAAACTTCGACATTTTTAAAAAACACATTTCAAGGTCCTGCATTTTTTGTTGCACTGCCCCACGTCCCACATTTCTTTTCAGTGTGAATGAAGATCGAAGGAAAATTTTAGTAAATCTTTCACAATCCATTCATCCTAAACAGTCCAATCTCTCATATGTAGTGTTGAAAAGTCTGACACGTCGAGTTTCATTCATTCAGATGACTCTGATACACAAAAAATAATTCTCTGAAGAGAACTCTGGCCTTAATTTTGAGTTTTTCTGTTCTGTTTCTTTTTTTCTTTTTTTTTTAGTGTGAATAAGGCCTATTTGTCTAATACTGAATGCCTTATCATTATATAGTGAGAAAAATGAAAGGTTTCATCCAAAATGCAGCTTTATTAGTACTCCTCACATTCAGGCTGGGGGTCTACATTCATCAAGACTGCATTGACTGGATGCCTCCCAGAATTCAAGAGGATTCAGTGTCATCTGCATCAGAGATGACTGATGTCTCTGTGTAGGAAAGATGAGGGAAGTCACATGTCGGCACCGTTCATGACTGATGAATACAGTAAAAATCACATGGCGAATGCGAGGGCTGCTCAAAAACTGTACAAATACAAGTTCACTTCAAATCAAATGGTGGAAATGATTGCGTATGTACCTGTAATGATTTCTTTGACCTTTATTTTCCCAGCTGTTGGTAGAGAAAAAGGGACGTCAGAAACACGGTTATAAACAGAAGGAAAAAAGACAAGACTTGGGCACTAATAATAGGCTGAAGTATTTGTCAAATGCATAACATTTTATAAACCTGAAGCAGTTTCTGTCCTACGCTGCCCTTGCATGTTAAAGTGAAACTTGCCTGTCAGGAAGTATCTAGTTTGTATGTCCTTTGGGGCAGGGTTATTGGGGGAGTCCTGGGGGGTGCTGGTATGGGGCAGGGCCCTCCCTACAGGATGGAAAAGTGCAGATGAGATAGGGGCCCCCCTCCCCCTNGTATGTCCTTTGGGGCAGGGTTATTGGGGGAGTCCTGGGGGGTGCTGGTATGGGGCAGGGCCCTCCCTACAGGATGGAAAAGTGCAGATGAGATAGGGCCCCCCCTCCCCATGCCCCCAGACTATACTATTCAGTAGAAAACCCTATAATAAAAACTACAGTACATCCTATAGTGAAATTTACATTTTATCAAAATGTGAGGGATTAACGCACTGTTTTCCTCATAAAAACCACAAATCTTCACTTTAGCTGAACTAGCAAAATCCAGATGTCAACAACTGCGTCACTTCATCATGTGTATAAAAAGGGAAAACAGAACAATCATGCTATCTGTTGTCACGTCAAAGCCGAATTTCGTAGTAGTAGGGCATATTCAAAGGGTCAGATACAAATCCACATGACTTTCCATCTTCCACAAAAGTGAATTTTAAAGAGTATCTTAACCAGTCTTTTTAATATAATGAAAGTGAATGAAGACTGGGCGTTACCATTAATCACATCCAGTTGACAAACCTGTGTAAATGATTTATAAACAAATCTGGTCCGGCCACAGTGATTATCAGTGAATAATGATATTAATTCTAAAACTTGAACTTGAAATCTTCCTTCTCTATTTTGCAGAAGAAACAAACGTCACGGGGGGTTTGGAATGACATGAGAGTGTGCAAATGGAGACAGAAATGTGAAACTTTGGTTATCTATCTCTCTGTTATCTCAGATAGTAGGGAATTCTTTCTATGCCATCTTCGTCATAACAAATTCAAACTCATAGCTATTCTAACGAACACATTCTGTTGGTTTGGACAGTCATGCAATGTATGCTCATAAATACAACAGTTTGTGATTAACAGTAACCCAGAAAATACTCAATATGATACAACCGTCTGACCACAAAAGCTTTCCAAAGCAGTCAGGAAACTCCCTGATGACTGTCCCTGATGCTTTTTGATACCTTACTGCTCACTGCTTTGGTGCCTTGCATTGTGTTATACTGGCACCAGCTTTTGGTTTCCATTTAGTCAAAGACACTGAAACTTACAAAAGCGGCTCACCTGAAAAAGTGTAGGACGACTCTGTGAACTCGGGCACCCTGAAAGTTATACAGTAATAATGAAAAAATAGAAAAAAATGTGGCAAACAGTACAAATCTAAAGAGAATCCCTTTATATTTATCATGCTCAACTGTATAAAGTTAGCAGTTTTAGAAATGTGCTGCTCTGTGTCTACACCAGACGCCAGTAATGCGGCACGGCGTGATGTGACAAAATACCATAGAACCCATTATGATCAGTAGCTACGTTTCCATTACTTTTCATATTGTGCAAATTGCAATTGCGAATTGAAAATATGCCTAATGGAAACACTTAAATTTCGCAAAAACTCGCAAAAAAAAAAAGTTTTTACGCTCACATGAGGTGGGTTTTCAGGCAATTCGAAAAAGGAATATTTTGCAAAACTGCAATGAAA
>JAHKKF010523506.1:3940-32734 GCA_019740295.1 Labeo calbasu | reverse complement strand
CAAGAATGTGTCTTATGCTCAAATAACATTTAAAAATCTTATTTTTCATTGGCCGGTCCAGCCTCAGGTTTCTATGGGAATATGCGCTTCTAACAGCCGCTTCAGTGATGCAATGACTTTACCAATCGGCAATTGGCTCTTTCATTTAGAAGGCGGGACTATTCCGCCATATTACGCGTTGCAGTTTCTCCCATTCATTCAAGTATAGCAGTGAAGCTTCTTTGTATTTTTATCGTCTTTGGTTTATACCAGCCGTGCCGCAGCACATTTCAGAAGTGGGTCTCTGCACTGCTTTGCTAAAAATACACATCTACGCCCCCTTTGATTTAAAATAAAGACTAGTGCCTGCGATATACAGTACATAAACCTACCAATGTTGGTTGTCATGATTTATCACAAGAGGAAAAAACTACGTTTTAGTCGCATAACATTGATTAATGGAAACGCCGTCATGTCTCAGTAGTTTTTTATTGACATTTATAAAATATGTCAAAAGTTCTGTGCAAATCTGTAATGGAAACGCACTTAGTATCACTAATTATAATGGGTTCTATAGTAGATGAAACGGTTGGTGATTGTGGTGAAAAACGTGACCAAAAATGGAAACTTTCTTATGTGCTGTAAATTTATGTAGATTTTAACCTAAAATTCTGGTGTTTAAGTAATCATTAACATGTTATATGTGCACTACCCATATGATTATGACATATTTACTTGAAGTCATCTCCTTCTAGCAATTTTCTGTAGGTGGAGATCTCAACGTCAAGGGCGAGTTTGATGTCCAGCAGCTCTTGGTATGCCAGGATCTGTTTGTGGAGGTCTGCTTTAGCCACTTCTATGGCTGATGTGAGGCTTGCGATCTGTGCCTGGTACTCAGCAACACCCACACTGGACTGGGCCTGGGCTTCTGCTAAACTCTGCTCCAGAGTCATGTTCTGAAAAGGTAAATAACAATCTTCTGTAAAAACACATTGTTTTTCTTCTTTTGGATGACTTTAAAACAAATATTCTCCAAGAATGGGGGTATGCCCTGCTTAAAAAAAAAAAAAACACACACACACACACATCTGAAACCAGCCAAGGTAGTTGGCTGGTTTTAGCTGGTTGTCCAGCCTGGTCGTAGCTGGTCAGCAGGCTGGTTTTAGAGGGGTTTTGGCCACTTGGCCAGACTGAGAGATCAGCTAAAACCAGCTACTTTCAGCTTAAACCAGCTTAAAGACCAGCCAACCAGTTTAGCTGTTTTTTTGTTTGTTTGTTTTTTAGCAGTGTGGGCATGTTATGTTTCAAGCACTAATGTTTTTATGGTTATTCAGAATGATTTCATTATCTTTACACAGAATAACTGTGTACTTTACCGTACAGCTTCATAAAAAATGGCAAAAACTCTACCTAATTCTTCAGCATTTTGATATCTCTTATTTTCAAACACTACATTTATTGTAAATGATGTCAAACAACTCTTGAAACGTCTGAGTTGCCTGGGAAATTGCTTCTTTTGCAGCAGCTCAGCTTCTCTTGTGGCATTGGGGCTTTTGCAGCCAATACGAAAGGGCTGAGATCGATAAACCACTTCCTATGTCATCTGTTTCCTGTCTCAGACAGCTGTGATTTATTCAAGAGATGTTTATTATATGCTGAGAACCTGCACTGAAGCATTTCACACTCCTGACAAACACAGTTTCTCAAAGGAACTGCCACTGTTGAGCACCTTTACCATCTGAACACCACTGAAAATACCTTGATTAAACTGCATTTCATCTCTGTCAGAAGTTTCTAGCTTTGGCCAACATCACACATGTTAATGTGCATCATTTAAAAAGTCAAACACTTACTGCAGCCACAAGCCCTTGAAGCTCTAAATTCAGCGCCTGCAGCTCTTTCCTGGCTGCTGTAATATCAGTTTTAGCCGATGATACGGCCTCTGTGTTTTTGGCGTTGACCGTCTGAATTTCATCCATCTAGATTCAGTAGATAGAATAAGATCTATTAGTTGGAATGCCAAAATGATCAAAACATTTAGACATTGTGAGCAATTCCCGTGCACAGACCTTGAGTTTGTAATATGCCTCAGCCTCATCTCTGTGTTGCTGCACAGATTTCTCATACTCCATTCGCATCTTGTTGAGAGCTGCAGAGATGTCAAAGGACTTGCCCGTGTCTACTTCAATCATTGAGACTGAAGTGTCCATTGTTGTCGTGCCCAGTTTAGATTGCAGAGATGACAGTTCCTACAGTGACAGATATAACAAATAAATGTAACATATTAAGTGTATACAAAACAATACCTTTTTGAAACCTTTTTTGTAGAAATTAATACTTTGATCGAGCAAGGATGCAATAAATTAATCAAAAGTGACAGCAAAGACTTAAGATTACAAAAGATTTCTATTTTATATAAATACTGTTCTTTTGAACTTTGACACTGAAGACTGAAAATTCAATATTGTTATCAAAGAAATAAACTGCACAATGTTTAATGTAAATTAATGTTAAATGTAAATTTTAAAATGTTTAAATAGAAAGCAGTTATTTTAAATCATAAGAAAATATCAAGTATTTTGATCAGATAAATGCACATAAGAAATGTTTTTTATTTATTATTATTTATTTTTAAATATTTTAATGTTTGTTAGAGAAAATTATAAATATTTGATGCATGTATACAATATACTGGCATATATATACAATCAAAATTTGAGATCAGATTTTAATCTGTAATTTGTACCTCCTCTTGTGTTTTGTTGACAAAGTCCAGTTCATTTTTCAGGCTGGAGTATTTGGCATCCAAATCAATTCTTAGGTCAGAGGCCAATTCTACGTCCTAAAAAAAGGGGATACAGACATGTGAGGTCAAAGTTTTAGTTGTATACGAACAACAGTTACATTTTAAGTCAATAACAGATCAGTTTTGTCATCCTGCATACCTTTTTCATGGCAGCAATATCAGACTCAAGCTGAAACTTCACTCCTTGTTCAAAGTCAAGCCTTAGAGAGAAAAAAAATGTTATATATTGACAATATGTTGTATATTTTAAGTGAATAGCATTAAAAAAGACTTAGGCCTGGTTTCACAGACAGGGCTTAGGCCATAGTTTAATAAGAACATGTAAGTAACTTTTATAAACGTGTCTTAAAAAAACATTACTGGTGTCCATCTTGAGACAAAACTGCTGACACAGCTCAGGCTTACATTTTAGTCTGGCACTATGCTTGAGCCTTGTCTGTGAAACCGGGGGTTAATGTCATAGGAAAAGAAAACAGTTTCTCTAATGTTATTTAAAAAAAGGAAACACTCACTTAGCCTTCAGTTCATGGGCAGTTCCACGAACATTGTCCAGCTCAATCTCCAGTTTGATGGTGTCGATGGTGAGAGTTTCCAGTGTGCTGCGATATTCACTCAGCTGTGCCTCATACTCTACCGTGGCAGTCACAGATGATTCTTGGGACACATCGGTCCCCCCAGTCAGCTGGGACAGCTTGGCCTCCAGAGCTGCGTTCTCCTGCTGCAGCGCCCGTACTTTGGCCATGTATGTGGAAAAGCGGTCATTCAGCCCAGAGAGAGTGTGCTTCTCAGCCGCTCTGGAAAGTATCGGGGCCACAGTAGCACCTGATGCTGAACCGGCAGCGAACGCGGCGCTTGCACCGAGACCTCCTGCAGCAATGGCGCGACCTATTGCGAATGCAGGACTGGCAACCAGTGCACCACCGCCGCCACCACCACCCAGTGCCAATCCAGCTCCAGCTCCTGCACCTCCACCAAGGCCAAGGCCAAGACCTCCACCAGCTCCAAAGCCCAGTCCTCCTCCCAGGCCAAGACCTCCACCAGCTCCAAAGCCCAGTCCCCCTCCCAGGCCAAGACCTCCACCTAAACCAGCACCACCCCCGAGCCCCAGACCCAGTCTTGCTCCACCACCACCTGCACCAAACCCTCCATAACCCCCAGACATCCTGGAAGAGGACAAGGAAACAGACAAAGCCATGGTGAACAACTGTGGATGAGCGCTGAAGGATCAGAGTCTGAACCGAGCAAAGAGTGCAGGCAGGCCGAGAGATTGATCGCTGTTTAAATACACTTAAGAGAGGGAGGGCAGTGCAAAAATAGACGCTGCATACAAAAAGAATATGCTGTAACTTGTCTCAGTGGCAAGGTATGGCGTCGGTTGTCTGTTAAAACTCAAAATATTCTGACCTGCAGGCACATTTTCCTTCTAGGATGGGTTTTCAATATAAATGCTGTATTTTTGTGAAAGCTGAATGATGAATATCACCTCTAGTTTTTTCCAAGTTGTCATGCACATTTACCTTTCTAAATACTAGGATTTAATTGTAAAACTCTCCATCAGAATTTTGAAATGGCTTTAATTCAATTCAAAAATACTGTTTTCAGTCAGTTTTCCCAAAAGCCTACACTTTTTAAAATTTGCTGTCTTCACTTGTAGAACCACAGGTTTTGAGCCAATCACTCCAGCAAGTGAATAATCACAGGAAAATGACATTAGTAAAATAAAATAAAATCTAAATATTAGATGAAAAACTTAAAAAATGGTTGAAGTAATGAAATTATTTAAAAAATAAAATAAAAAATGTTATATTGGTCTTGGGTGTCCCCAGAAATTGTTTGTGAAGTTTGAGATCAAAATACCCCAGAGATCATTTATTATAACATCTGGGAAATGTATTTTTGTGGCGTGTCTGAAAATGAGCCATTTTGGCGTGTATCATTTTAAATGCAAATGAGCTGCATATTTTTCATGTTCGCGGGTTGAAGCGACCCCAATAACGTAATATTTAGCCCCTGGAATGTTAATTTTACCAGGGGAACCCCACCAAAAAATTTGTATTTTACCTGCCGGTACACAATTTTTAACAAGGGAGCCCCCTCAAAATGCGATTGGGCTACTTTTGGGCTAGTTGTGAGTAGCAATTGGGCAGATTTTGTTGTGAAAACCTGGCAACCCTACACAAAACCAGTTATAAGTCGCACGGATATATTTGTAGCAGTAGCTAACAATACATTGTATGGGTCAATTATTTTATGCCAAAAATCATTAGGATATTCATGTTCCATAAAGATATTTTGTGAATTTCCCACCATAAATATGTCAAAACTTAATTTTTGATTAGTAATACGCATTGTTAAGAACTTCATTTGGACAACTTTAAAGGCGATTTTCTCAATATTTAGATTTTTTTGCACCCTCAGATTCTAGATTTTCCAATAGTTGTATCTCAGCCTATCCTAACAAACCCTACGCCAATGGAAAGCTTATTTATTCAGCTTTCAGATTCTGCCTTGCATACCTACAGCAATAAACAGTCGGTAGAAGCAACATGACTGAAAGCGAGAAAACCGGTGTTCAGCCATAAATATGGGAAGCCAAACACATCAAAAGTGGGACAAAACAGCACCATGTTACAGAGGGAGGACGACTTTGCTAGCGCCACGGAACAGACAGCGCAGCTCTGATCATTTTAAAATGCTTTAATAACGTACACACACAAAAATATGGTAAAACTGTTAGCTAAGCACTATAATGACATGACATTCACAAAGTAGTCTGGAGTGTAATGAATTGCGTAGACATAAACGTATTTAGGTAGATTTTGAGTCCCATTAGTTTCAAAAAGTAAAAGTAATCCACTGTGTCCTCAGATGTCAGGAGAAACAAAGACTCTTATGTTCAGTCTTGCATCCAAACACAGAACACCGCGATTGCTTATGAGACACTATTGACATTACAGATGCTCAAGCACAGAGAAAACTGACTGTCAGTTAGCGGCTGTGGGCAGGGGCCACACTTCTTTGAGAATCAAAACCGCATACTTAAAGGAGAAGTCCACTTCAAAAACAAACATTCACATATAATATACTCACCCCCTTGTCATGCAAGATGTTCATGTCTTTCTTTCTTCAGTCGTAAAGAAATTATGTTTTTTGAGGAAAACATTTCAACATTTTTCTCCACATAATGGACTGATATGGTGCCCCAATTTTGAACTTCCAAAATGCAGGTTAAATGCAAACGATCCCAAATGCAGTTGCAAACGATCCAAGCCGAGAAAGATGGGTCATATTGATCGATTATTTTCATAAAAATAATACAATTTATATACGTTTTAATGTCAAACGCTTGTCTTGTTTCTTACCTTTTTTGTTAGGGGTGTTTGACTGAAGAAAGAAAGACATGAACATCTTGGATGACAAGGGGGTGAGTACATTATATGTGAATCTTTGTTTTGGAAGTGGACTTCTCCTTTAATGAGACTGGTTTGGTTAAATGGGATTAAAAATGAAGGAGTAAGTGAATTTGTATCAATGTAGGGTGGCTGTGTTCACACACTGCCGACACACATTTATGTCCAGACACCATGTAAAAGCAGATTTTGCATAATAGGTGCCCTTTTAAAACTAGTATAATTTACAAGCTATTTTAAAGTTCTGAAAAAATTAACACTCCATCTTTGAGAATACTATCAAGTATCTTTACAGGATTCATGTACTTATTGTTGTGTAGAGTCCAGCTAAAAGAAATTCTGGAACACTAGCTTTTGCATGTAGGCTGGATTACGCCACAGATTTGTGGAAACAACTGAAAAATCACACAGAAATCACACAGAAACATGTGCCTTGTTGTTAGGAGACAATTGAAAACAAAAGCTTAGACACTGCAATTTTCTATGAAATCTGTCAGATCCAGCCTTTATGTAATTCTTTTATTACAGATCTCTTTCATAAGGTTAGGGCTTGGTATCAATGACATTAATAAAAAGTGGAATTTGACAGACATCTGCTTGGTCTTGAAAGTCTTAAGGGCAGACTCTAGTGATAGGTTTGTGCCTGTTTCAATGGCAGGTGAAGCATACTTTCACTCATTTTATGAACTCATGACATGCCCATGGCACAATTATACAGTTGCCACATTTGTGATTGACATTAAAGCAATTCAAATTTAATCGAATAGAAAATTCGACTAGTATCATTCAACGAGAAACTGTATTGTCAATTGTTTTAAAGAATGTGCTCTTTAAACAAAAATCATTTAATACTAGATTAGAATGTGAAGACTCAGAATCAGACAAGAATATCATTGTCATTTACAAAATCCCCTGAACAATAAATAACAGGGAGAGAGAAGGGGAAATCACACTCTGTTGTTTTCCAATCAGATGAGGAATTGTCTCTGGTTCAGTGGAAAGACATGACACTTTTTTAATGTCTTTGTTTGTGTGAAGGGTACGCTGCACTTCTGCCAGGGGAGAATTTAGAGGAGGAAGAGGTTTTATTCCATTACTGATTATTTTGATACTTGCGGTGTAATACAAGAAACAACTTCAGGTTAGGTTAATCCACCTTGGTTTACAATATAACAGTAAATTTATATATAATGCCGAAATAACAAGCAGAACTCTGGTGACGTACTTGGCTGGAAGGCAAAAAGTACATCAAACTGTACCACAGTAGTTGAAAAAGGCCCCTTTGAGCAAGATATTTTAAGAGCCCTCTATTATGAGAAACAAATGTGAAACTAAAATTGATTCTGGGTTACATGCTTGTTTTTTATGCATTGTCAGTTTCATACAGTAGATGCTAAAAGCCCCTGAATTTACCTAAATGGCTTTCAAACATACACGGAACACAATCTCTTATGTAACACTGCAGCTGCTTTGAACAAAGCCTCAGGCCTTTCAGTAATTAGTGATATTCAGTTATGAAACAGATTCTCACTGGGCCTTACAGCAGCAGTTTTTAGAGAGACAGGTTATGTGTTAAGTTCTGATCTGTCAAGGTTAATAGGCCAAAGATAAAGATTTTCCAGTTATCAACATCACATCTTCATAATCTGTCACAAATCGATATTACTCATCGATATCTCATAACTATACTAGCATTGTGCACATTAAAGCATTCTAGAGTGCCTTACAGTGTTAATAAGCAAATGTGATACTGTAATACAACAGTTTAATACGTTAATAAACTTGCTGTAGATACAATAATGCAAGTTCATTTGTTGTTGCTCCCCTATCGAACATACACTCTTTAAAAGGATGTGTTGAAAACAAAACAACCTGTGTTGCTTCTTAACCAGTAGTGTGTTTACCCACTACGCAAAGCACGCAATTACGTGGGGTTCCCACGAGCCAGGGGGGCGTCCCCCTTTGGGAGAAATCACAGGGGCCCCCCCGGCTCGCATGGCCCCACGTAATTGGGTGCTTTGTGTGGTAGGTAGACACGCTACTGGGAACGTGATCGTGAGGAAGTAACGCACTTTCTCCCAAGCGAGGAGATTTGCTTAGGGGTCCCCCATAACGTAAACACGCCATAACACGCCTCTGTGTCTAGTTAAGGACAACACATTTCATGTTACTTTTAACTTAACCAATGTGTTATTCCTGCTAATTTCTACACACTGATGTGTTGCAGTTACACAATTTGTGTCAATTATGGACACCAAATGACACAAAAGATGTAAAATTGTCAACATAAAAAATGTTAAAAATTAACACGTGCTTTTTGACAGTGTCATTCCAAAAAAGCAACCACAGTGACGTTTTTGCTAACTAAGGACCTGTTTACACTAGTGCGTTTTAAAATGAAAACGATCCTTGTCTACACTGCCATTTTCACTTTGTTTCAGAAAAAATCTTCGCCTACACAACACAACCGAAAACTCATGTCACATGAACATTTATGCAGGTACAATAATAAGCATGACGCCCACAGACCGTTGGCTGAACGTCTGATGCATATCGCACACAAAATTGGAAACACTTTCAAAGTCATTACCGGATTGGTTGAATTATACAGGATTTCCGGGAGATGTGTGTGTCACATTCTTTAACGTTCCACCTGGAAATAAAGTGAACAAAGTTTGCGGCATATAATCTTTCAAATCTGTCCAAGAGTTTTACTCTGTTATTGTGAGGAGATTTTTCTAAACGTGACGCAGCACAAAATAAAACATGATTGGCTGCTTTACCCGTCAGTCATATGACCTCTTGGGCAGGCCTTGGCCATTTAATGTGGGCAATTCCCATAATTCCCACACCTTCTGCCATCAGTCACTAGTGCGTTTTCGTTTTAAAACAGCATTTTAAAATGAAAACGATCTCCGTCGACAATACACAACAGAAAACGCATGTCACATGACCATTCATGCAGGTACAACCATGGATATGTATAGGCAGATGTCTTATTATTTAGATGGCGGACGCATCTACGTGCTTGGTCTATGGGTACAACAATCTGATCGAAATTATAGTCAGATCTGGCCAATTCAATCCAATTTATGCGGTTACATGTGACTTTTTTATTCTGATTTTTTATTCTAGTCCTATTATGATCAGATTACTACAATGAGCATGGTGTTATTGTTTTCAAAAGTTTTGGTCCATTTACACTGAAACGCACTCCCCAGAGTTTTCAAACTAAAACGGGGTCTGCAGCATTTTCGAAAGTCTCCATTTTTGAGAGTTGAAAACGCTGGAGTAGTGTAACGATAGGTGTAATCGTAGCAAAAGATGTGTTTTAAAACAAAAATGCACTAGTGTAAACGTAGCTTACGTTAATCATTGTTTCTGAGCAAATAAATCAGTTGAATGAATGATTCAATGACTAAATCAAGACCCATTCCTGAATAAATCAATGCTTTGAACGCATCAGTTGAGTGAATGATTCAGTGACTCACTGAAGACAGTCGTGCTCCATCCCAATGTGCCTACTTACACTACACTCTTAAAGGATGTACTCTTTTGGTGAAGAAGAAGTATACACTTTTGAGTGTGTAGTAGAAGAGTAGGCAAGGTTTGGGACGTTCTATCACGTCATACAATTGCGTCAAAATGGACGGCTCTGTCGCATAGTCACACGCACCCTGTCACTGTAAACTGGCCTGTCAATTATCTTCCTACCGTATTGTAGACAAAAAATAAAAAAGGAATTCCTGAATCGGTCAAGCAGTCACGGCAGTAGAGGCGGTACAACTACTCTATAATCCCACCCACTTTGAAGCGGTACTAACTGCAGTGGAAAAGTGGTTGTTTTTCATGTCCGCGGGTTGAAGTGACCCCAATAATGTGATATTTAGCCACCGGAATGCGAATTTTACCGGGGGACCCCCTACGACGCAATTCGGATAGGTTTAAAAACGCTGTTACACACACACACATCTGTTCACATGAGGATACGCTCTACATGTCATGCCACAGCCACATTAGTGTTTTCAGAGTCTTTACAGTTAGCAAACTTTAAAGAAGTTCCCCATATGGTTCAGAACAGAAAGTGCTTGAGCAGCGCAATATTGCTATGGTTTTTTTCTCAGGGTAGGTTGCTGTGGGTAGGCGAACTGTCAACCACACAGTGCTTATAGCCTTACTGACCACATAAATGTACTTTTTTCTATCTGTGATAAAAAAAAAAAAAAGATACAGATACATAAAAACTCACTTTCTCATGGGAAAAAGTTCTGACTTCTCTGTTTTGAGGACAGTTAAAAAATATCTGCCATCTGCAAACAGGAAGATGTGGTGAAGATTACTTATCAAATGCAAAATCATCTTCATGAAGCAATTAACACTTTCTTTCTGTATTTGTTCACGTTTACTACTCTTTGTTTATAAGAGGTGATATAACATTCTGTATGTCTCTCTTGGGTCATTGTGATAATAGTTTAGTTTACTCCATTGTCCAACATACTCAGAGAGGGGGACCTGGATTGGTCCATAGAGCTTTCCTGAGAAGACCACTGTGCTGAGGCAGCCGAAAACTGCCTAGCGGTGATGAACAAAGAGCAGTAACCAGCATCACCAGGTCTCTGTCACAATAGTACTAAAAACAAAGAGCCTGCTTTCCAGAAGGCCAGGCCAACATAAAGAGGCATGCGCTCTTAGCTGTTGCTGTTTAGCTGAGGGGAGGTCAGTGGATATTTACCTTTGCATTGTGGTCATGTCTATGGACTGATAGTGGCCTGTCACTTAAAAAGCATCAGGACAGAAATGCCTCTGCCACGACGCCGATCCTCCTTCCTGGGCCAGGCTGCTTCCGAGCGACCCAGCGGTGTGGGCCGCATGAGTGCAGCGGGGAACTCTGCGCCTCGGGGAGTGTTTGTAGGCATGGCTCCCACCGGAGGTGCCAGCAGCCTCGGTACACGCGTGTCCCGCAGAGCTCTGTGCATCAGCAGCGTGTGGCTGCACGGCCTTAGAAGCACCAGCGTTCCTGTGGTCACCCAGCCCGGAGATCGAGGCCAGCAGTTTGGCTTCGACAGCCTCAACACGTGCCTCCTGGAGTACCGCGATAAAGTTCAAGCTCTGGAGCAACTCAACCAACAGCTGGAGGAACAGATCAAACACTGCTTGGAACGGAAAGCCGTCAGCGCCGGGACATGGACTGGCCTGAAACAAGATTGGGAGGATGTTTATATACAGGTAGGATAGTTATAAACATCAAGCACAGAGGTCACACATCAAAAATAATTACATAACCCCTTAACTGTCACTGTCCTGCTAAGGTCTAAGACTCCTAAATAGATATTTTACCATTGTTTTTATGTTAAAAATTATGTAGGGTAAGTAATACATTAATTTACAACTGAGTGTACCTCAGGAAATCTACATCATAACAGGAGGCTTTAATTTTATAGCAATTGTGAATTAAAAACTATTTAGTAAAAATTTTATATAAAAATAAAACAATAGTACAGTGCATTGTCTTTACAGTAAGTATAAACTTCTATAACTTTTTTTATAGTGTATATTTATAAATATAATGCTGACTGTCTCCTTTAAAAAATACCTTTTTTCACACTATCAGAAAAATAATAATAAAAAAATATTTTTACATTAACAATGCAATCAATATTCTATTTATTAAAGCCGTGTATGAATCAAGTCATCAAGTTTTTAAGCATTTTACATTTGTTAAAATAATAACTCAAGGCAGTAACTATTTAAACAATATATTTTATTTGTGAACTTATGTTCAGCTATTCTTTTTAATAGCTAACCTTTAACTATTGTTGAATTTTTCGGGTCTTCAGTCATCAAAGCTCGGTAAATATTGCTCACAGACAGGAAGATTTAACTTTAAACTTACCAAGCTGATTACTCACTAAAAACTCCCACAGATCATGTTTTCAGGCCATTTCAAGGCTTATTTTGGCGTAACAAATTAGTCATATCTAAGTGTGTGAGTATTTCTATAGTTTTTGGTTGTTTACTTTTTTAAATTAGTCTTCCCATTAACGCCATTATATTGTTCATTCAGACTGATTTGCAAATACGCACGAACACAAGAGGCGGGATTTATCGCATGAACCAATCACAATCGAACATAACCAGTCATATCCAATCATTTTGCGACTATATACAAACTTTATATTTAGTGTTTCCAATAATACTGACGGTACTGTTGAAGTATTTAATATTATACATATGAATGTATCTTGTTTTAAGAATGAACCTCTTAAAACAAAATATTGAAGAAAAAAGATAATAATACTCACAGGTGTACAAGCTACTGTTACTATTTATGTTTTCTGTCAGGTCAGTGAAGCCATCTTGGACAACGCTCGGCTTATGCTCCAGACTGAGAATGTTCAAGCCAATGCAGAGGACTTTAAAGACAGGTGTGAGTGTGATTTAAATAGAGCAACAGATTTTAATCTAACCACAAGCTTTTATCTGCATTATCTGTTCATTTCCGTCAAGTATAGTCTTCTATAGTGTATGTTTATGCATGATTGTAGGTATGAGAATGAGCAGCCGTTCCGTAAAGCAGTGGAAGAGGAGATCAACTCTCTGTACAAAGTCATTGATGATGCAAACCTGACCAGGATGGACCTGGAGAATGAAATTGAAAGTATGAAGAATGAGCTGATGAATCTGGAGCAAAGTCACATGGAGGTGAGATATGACCAGCTCAGCAATGAAACTCTCGTTGTGAGGAAGGTTTCAGTGGTAACTTAGTATCTTCTCTTGCTCTTCTTCAGGATGTTAGAGTGCTCTATAAACAGATATCCGGCCGTGAGGTTGATGAGCCAGACGCTCCCACTGAGACCAGCCTGGACCAGATTCTAGCTTTCATCCGCTCCCACTGGGAGAAGGTCATTGAGAAGAACCGTGCTGAGACCGATGCCTACGTTGAGAGCAAGGTAAACCATAGAACATTAACTAGGAAATAATTTATTATTAAAGGAGAACTTCAATTCCAGAACAGAAATTTACAAATCATTTACCTTGTCATCCAAGATGTTTGTGTCTTTCTTTCCTCAGTTGTAAAAAAAAAATGTTTTGAGGAAAACATTTCAGGGTTTCTCTCCATTTAGTAGACTTCTATAGTGCCCCCAAGTTTGAACTTCCAAAGTGCAGTTTAAATGCAGCTTCAAAAGAGGGTCTTATCTAGCGAAATGATTGGTTAGTTTCTAAAAACATTAACAATTAATATACTTTTTAACCTTAAATGCTCGTCTTGTCTAGCTCTGTGTGAACTCTGTGTATTCTGGTTCAAGACAGTTAGGGTAGGTCACAAAATTCCCATCTTATTTTCTCCTCCAACTTCTAAATCTCCCTACACGTCAGTGTCGCAATCACCATATTGAGTTTATTTTGTAATAATGACCAACTGACTGAAAATGATCATAATGTCATAATATGACACATCCCCTATTTGTAAATATGCAGCAAACTGACAGTGTGAGCAGTAAGCTGAGTCGAGAGGAAGAGGAGCTTGAGAGTCTGAAGACAGAGTGCAGTGATGCTGGGTGCAAGATTCAGAGTCTGCAGGCTGAAACTGAGTCTATTAGAGCTCTGGTAAGACAACCTTCTCAAAGCAAAAATCATGAAGCACAACAATATTCAATTCACCAGACTGACTTATGCATGATCCCTGCAGAAACGAGGCCTGGAGAATGCCCTCAATGATGCCAAGCACTGGCATGACATTGAGCTCCAAAATCTGGGATCTGTTATTGGAAAGCTGGAGACTGAGCTCAACGACGTCCGCGGGGACATCGAGCAGCAGCGCCGTGACTACGAAACCTTACTCAACAACAAGACGAAGCTGGAGATGGAGATCGGAACATATCACGGAATCCTGGATGTAGAGGAGAGCAGATTCTACTCTTCAACGTAAGGCTCGTGTTCAATCTGCTTACTATAGGAGAGCTTCTTATTCCATGTTCCTCAAAACTCTTACAATTTTAGAAACCCTCTCTAGTTAGAGTTTCTGTGCTCCCAGACTCTTCCAATCTCTCAGGTAATCACAATTTTGTTCTGTACTGCAGGTTCCCCGGTGGTTCTTCAGTTCCTGAGGGGCAAACTGATCCCACACCCTCCACATCTGGACCAGAAATCAGTCTACAGACTGAAGGTAGTTTCCATCAACAGAATTTCTCAAATTATCGAAATGTATTGTGAATAATAAGCTTAAAGGATTAGTTCACTTCCAGAATATAAATTTTCTGATAATTTACTCACCCCAAAGTGATCCAAAATGCTCATGTCTTACTTTCTTTAGTCGAAAAGGGAAACATTCCATGATTTTTCTCCATATAGTTGACTTCAATGGGACCCAAAGGGTTGAGTATCCAAATTGCAGTGTCAGGGCAGCTTCAAAGGGTCCCAGCTGAGGAATAAGGGTTTTATCTAGCGAAACATTAGGTCATTTTCTTAAAAAAACGGATATATTTTTTAGCCACAAATTGTCATCTTGCACCAGCCCAACCTCACACATTGCATAGTCACATTGGAAAGGTCACACGTGACATAGGTGAAAGTACAAACCCAGTGTTTACAAAGCGAACGTGCAAAGAACGTCAAATGCCATTTACAAAAAAGGTAAACCAACGATGTCAGCCGATTTTGAAGTTGGAGGAGACACTAATATGTTCTCTCAAGTTTTTCCTACCCTACCCTGCCCTGCCCTAACCAAAGAACACAGGTCGAGAGCTAACCGCACGTGATGTTTGTGGTTAAAAAGTATATAAATTTTAGTCTGTGCCAGTAGCCTTGTGGTTAGTGCAACCTTTGCCGAACCAACACCCCTCTCTCCTCCCACTGCTTTCCTGTCATCTCTCGACTGTCCTAGCTAAAAAAATGCATAAAAGTCCATAAAGATAACAACAAAAAAGCAGCAAAAAAGTATATACATTTTTATTTCTATGAGAAAATTATCCATTGTTTCGCTAGATAAGGCCCTTATTCCTCGACTAGGATCGTGTAGAGACCTTTGAAGCTGCACTGAAACTGCATTTTGGACGTTCAGCCCATTGGGTCACATTTAAGTCCATTACATGGAAAATGTTTTCCTCAAAAAACATTTATTTTTGACTGAAGAAAGAAATTAACATCTTGGATGACATGAGGGTGAGTAAATTACTAAATTATGAACTAATCCTTTAACATGAATGACGACGTTTTGTAGAAAATATGAACATTTTCGAGATTAAAAATGTGTTTTGATGTCTTCTATCAGGTTCTAACGCTCCTGGTGCTCCAGAAGAAAGCAAGCAGGAATGATATATTTTATTAATCCTTGCAAAAAGCTTGATTTTCATTTGTTTCTCCTCACTTGTAATTTACACCATCTATAGACTACATGATTACTGTGCAGGTTAGAAATGAATAAATGCACTCATAAAATATTGACCTCAGTTCATTTTTATTATACATTTAGCCGATTTTACATACAAAGACACAGTTGTGTCTCTGACACTAGCCTCTATGATTCCATATTCTGATCTATGCCTATTAACTCCCACGGGTAGCAAAGCCATAAATGATAGTGTGGGGAATATGAATAATTGACTATGGTCAAAACTAAAGCTCCTTAACACTGTAATAACACTTTGCGGTTATAATGACACGTCTATGAAACAGCCACTTAGACACTACTTCAAAACCATGTTATCGTTCTGAACTATCATTTCTTTGTTTAGGAAATCCTCAAATAGCAAGTTTACTACATGCATGAGAAAAAAGCACAAAGCTAGAACAAAAGTCAATAGGTGACTGACATTTTGCAAACAAATAGGTAACCATGATGTGTTTAAAGAAAAACAGTGCTACATTTACACAAGTTTTACTGAAAATGTATTGAGTATTTCATTTTAAAAAGTGCAAAGTCATACAAACTTGTAAGAAATGACAGTCTAGAATAGTATACTAAAATATAGTTGGATAAACAGATTAAAAAAAGATTATTTTCATCAGAAACAGATTCATATTAAGGATTATTCATTCAGCAGATATAGCAGATTTCATTTCTCTGGTCTCGTTGGGTCTCCAATGACAGAGAAGCAACCAGCGCAGTAACGGGCCGGTTTCTTTGTGTTAGCAGAGTTGGCTCTTTTCAGACGGAATCCAAGACTGCTGACCCTCACGTCCTACAAACATCAGCACAGCTGTAATATTTCAAATACAAACAAACAAGTCTGATTGCATCTAATCATAAACGCATTTCTCACCCGTGAGTTTTCTAGTGTTACACTTTCTGACGGCTGTGGATCTGATGGTTGGATCAGCAGAGGTGTCTGTAAGATAAAAAAAAAAAACACTTAGTCACTTAGTCTTTTCAATACCAGGTTTAACAGTACAAAAAGAAGATTATATACCTTCTGAAGTGGCTCCATAGGAAAAGCAGCTGAGAAGTTCAGCACACAGATGAGCAGCAAAACCAGCAGGGCTCTTTTCATGTTCCCAGTCATCTTCAGTGTCACACTAACAGTGAACAGACAAACGCCTGTTCAATTAAAACACCACTCAAAGGGTGGGACCCAAAGTTGTTGCGCGTCACCGGGAAAATTACGGCACAGGGCGGCATTGTGTCCATAAAATCAATGTTTATTTAAGACATTTAGGAATTATGTGAAAAAGAATATTTAGTCCCACACAAAAGATCAGTTAATGCCGTTCCTTCGGGTTAAATGGAAATTTTTTAAAAGGTAACAGAGAAGATATTCATCGATATTCATCCCTGTTGAGCTCTCCCATCTCAAACGGAGGTAGCCGAGGAATATATTCAAACACATACGGAGATGTGATCCATATATATATATATTAGATTTCTGTAAACTTGATTCTCATTAATGTGACAAACTACCATGTGCAATGCTATAAAAAGAGGAAAAATTACAGCTAATAATAAATTAAAAGTAGAAATACTGCATCACAATTGGAATACAAAATTAATCAGAAAATAAAATCAGCAGAGAAATGCAGTATCGGTAATATGAGAAGGAAAATATAAACCGTATTAAAATTCACAGTCAGTAATCCTAATTTCAGATGTGTTATTTGAAATTAAAAGCATTGAGTTGAAAATCTATACGTCTTTACGGTCACAAAACAGAACTTGGATATTTTTTTCTGTTCCGTTTAAGTCTCCAACACTCATACTTCAATAAGAGGATGTGAAGCCACTATAGTGAATACTCCTGAAAGCATATATCTGACGTCTGTTTCACTCTCCCAGGCATGGGTGCTGGTTCTTAAAAACACGAAGGACAAATTAAAAAGTAAAAGCAAGACTGGGATTGGATGGTTACGCAACAACCTATCCATCCAGGATACAAAGCTGGTGATCGGTCATCCCCTAGATTCAAATTTAAGAGAATTCAAGTCAATAAAGTGGTAAAATCAAAAAAAAACAGTCCCATGTGAAGTGTAAAGTCATGGCACATCTAGCAGATGTTTTGCACAGACACATAAGAGGTCAGTTGCTCACATTAAATTTCCATTAATATCCCAAATAAAATACGATTAGTACTTCTAAATAAGAAAAAATCTTGATAAAATATCATTAAAAACAAGTTTATCCTTATTAATCATACCTTCTTGATTATACTCTCCCAATTATGGCATGGGTTAACAGTGGTTAACTTTCACCTGTCTAGAAATCTAAATTGGCTTCCAGTTTAGAGGAATAAAATTACAAATTGCTATGTCTGTATGATGATATTCCCCAACAACTGACGCTTTAAGGGGCCCACAGTGCACCAGTGTGCTCTTTAGCAGAAGTGCAGCCCACTTCCTGTAAATCTCTTCGCTTTTACATTTGGTTGTGAAAAAAACAAGACAGGATTACGTCACCATTAAAGGTGTACTGGCATATCTGCTTTAGGCTTTTCTCCAAAAAAAGCCTAAATAATAGTACCTCTGATACAAACGCCTGTTTTTTAAATTATTAAAATGTCCTTATGAGCTGAGGGAGACTGTGGTGTTAAGCGGGCTGTAAGGGTATACAGCCCACCCCTACCCCGCCTTCGTGGCAAACCATCGGTGCCATAAACGTCCATCGGTTAGTTTCTGGATCATACATTTCCATAGAGCTGAGATTGGACTGTCCATCATAGCCTCCCACTGCATAGAGTCGACCACAATTGGCCACCAGAGAAATGCGGCTGCGTCGAGTGTTCATGGCCACTAGGTGGCTCCACTGATCTGCTACGGAGCTGTACACCTCCGCTCCACTGAGAAACGCAGAGCCGTCGTAACCTCCCGCCACATACAGATTGCTGCCCAAGGCTGCAGCGCCGTGCCGGCAGCGCTTGTTTATCATGGGTGCGACAGGGTGCCATAATGCAGTATGATGGTTGTAGTACTCCACCTAGTGGAAGAAACATGAAACAAAGCTGATATATATGGGCCATTCCACAGGTGCAAACTGCTGTCCCACAACCAAAACACACATTTGAAAAACATTTATTAGATGTTTATTAACATCCTTCTATTATCTATTGAAACCCACAATAATATTTAAAATAGTAGTAAGCTTAAACTATATAAAATCATCATTTAGAGGGTACTTTTAATTGGGAGGTGGCTGTCCTGAACCCTAACCCCTAAATTTCAACTTATGAAAATAATATTAAAATAATTTTTGTTTGTTTTTTTCCAATGCTGTTTTTGCTGTTCTTTTTTTAATCTTTTAAAAATGTGAAGTTCAAAAAAATATGTATATTTTCTTTGTAAATTTGGAAACTTTGTTTAAAAATGTGTCCCGCATTTTTCAACAGAGCATGTTTTAGTCTATTGGCCGAGACTGATTTTAACTAAACCCATAAATTTACAATCAGGAAATATTCCTGTGTCCCCCTCTCTCATAGCTACAAAGTGTGAGTAGACAGGTCCCATCATTTTGGGGTAAATGTGTTCAAAATCTTAAAAATGTGTGTAACTGTAAGGAATGTCACTACCGTACACCTATTTTCCGCAATTAAGCACACTTTTTTTGGGGGAGTTATTTCATAACTTTTACGTTTTTATACATATATCACTGTTCAGAACTGTGCTAGCTAACCATGTGATAATTAGCATTTTTGAGCTAGGTACAAAAGTATCTAAAATTGTCACTACCAAAACATTTGGTGGAGTTTCGGGTGGTGACATGATGTTTTTTTGGATGTTATCCTACAAAATTGTTATCCTATAAAAAAGGGAACACATAATCCTCATATTTAGGGGAAATAAAATTTTTGGTATTTGAGTATGTTTTAGTAGTGTTTTAGTATGCGAGTTAAAATTCTGTAATGTGATGTGGAAGCTACCAAACCAGTACTGTCACTACCGAAACATGGGATGTTTTGTCAAAAATAAAGTAAACTGAATTATCAACTAAGATGTTATGATATTTTTTGGTTCAATGTATGTTCAAACTAATGAATCCTTAACTTTGAAATCAGTATGATCATCTTTTTGCTTTTTACAAAGAAAAATTAGATTCAAAATACAAATGACACTTGAAATATTGTTCAAATGTAACTTTTATGGATTTACCTCTGAAACAAATGTAATAAAATAGCAAAAAAATATATATATTTACAATCTAGATGTAAGCAAAATCTTAATAGATCAATATAACCCTTCTAATTACATTAATATTACTATGTTTCATAAGTGACAAATGTGCAGAGGACAAATATTCCAAAACTTACTGAAAATACAATATGAGAATTAACTGCACAATTACTAGAAATTTGTACCTTGGATATTATACAATTTGCATACATAAATTTTTTTTTGGAAAAAGACACGTTTTTTTAAAAACTCTGACTTTGGACCAATTCTGTAGAATATATTCATATATTCAAGAAGTATTCACAACTTTACAAAGTTACATTGTAACAACTTATATCCTAAAAAGACTGTCATAAAGTGTGCAAACTGTATCCTGTAAATTGAATGATAATTTTTACTTACCGTGTTAAAGATTTGTAGACCATCATGACCACCCGAAACATATATTCTGCCTTCAAATACAGTAACACCAGCAGCACTGCGGCTTGCGCTCATTTCTGTAACTATCGTCCATCTGGTAACAAAACACAAATGAACACATGAAATCTGACTCACTGTGATTCCAAAGAAAGCTACAATGATTGTTGAGACAGAAAATAAATGAACACCTAAATGGAGAGATTAATAAACAGAGGAAAATAGGGTTGTTGATACTAAAACCGCTTTGCTATCAAACATGTCTTTACTTGAAGTATTAATATATTAATAAATTAAAAGATTAAAACAAATGTAGCATCTAATACGTATTTTTCTCCATACAGTGGACTTCAATGGGGATCAACGGGTTTAAGGTCCAAATTGCTGTTTCATTGCAGCTTCGAGGGGCTCTACACTATCCCAGCTGAGGAATAAGGGTCTTATCTAGTGAAACGATTGGTTATTTTCTTTTATATACATTTAAACCACAAATGCTCATATTGGATTAACTTAACTTCACACAATACATAATCAAGTTGGAAAGGTCACACGTGGAGTAGGCGGAAGTACTGACCCAGTGTTTACAAAGTGAACGTGCAAATCAAATGCTGAAAAAGTCAAATGGTGATTTGCTGATCCCCATTTAAGTCCACCATATGGAGAAAAATCCTGGAATGTTTTCTTCAAAAACCCTGAATTTTTCTTGAAGAATGTATAACTTACCTGTCAGTCTCTGGAGAATAGCACTCAACTGAATTTAGAGAGGATTTGCCATCATATCCACCACACACATATATATGTCCATCAACTACAACTGTTCCCATTGCACTAATGCAGAACGAAGACAAGAAAGACCAAAAGCATCAGATATACATCACATGTACCTAAAACACTCTTTCAGTTCTTTCTCAATAAACAACTAAATAGCTGATCAAATAAAATATATTTCCCTCACATATTACAATATGCAATTAACAATTTCAGGATTTCCTACCTGCGTTGAGTATTCATGCTAGCAACTTTGGTCCACGTGTCAGTTTCTGGATTGTAAACTTCCACGGTTCTAAGCCGCGACTGACCGTCGTAACCACCAATGGCATAAAGCAGCCCGTTCACGACAGCAACACCCACTCGACTGCGGGCTGTACTCATAGGCTGGCATCGCTCCCAACAGTTTCCAATTGGATCAAATACTTCCACGACATTTAATGAGTCACCTGTGCATAAAACAACGACTCAACATAAACTGACACTGACATGTTCAGGAACTAGCACTTAAGGTTTGTAAGAGGACAGTGTGAAGGAGATACCAGCACTATTGAGGCCCCCAACCGCATAGACTAAGCCTGAGATGGATGTGCAACACCTCTGTCGGGTCTTGTACGCAGGGAGGTGCGGTCGTCGCTCCGGCATCAGGTGGTAATCTTTCGCCTCATCGACCAGGTCCCTGTTAGAAGTAAAAGTCAAATGCATTACTAAAAATAATTAACCCCACATCCTTTCAAAAATATAACTAAGAAATGGTTACATTTGTATTATTATTACTATTATCTACATTTCGAAATGGAAACCAGTGGAACTCTTTAGAGATTTTGTGTTGAAAAATATATTTTCTATAGCTTTGGATCTGCAAAAATCACTTAAGTGTCATATTTTGGATGTGCTTTGCCAAAAAATTCAAAAAATGGGGCATAAGTTATCTTAGAAAGAAACTTATTTTATCTATGAAACTTGCCTGCATTTGTGGCAGCAGCGTACAAGCTCATCTTGTTGAACTCGGTCAGCAAGGAACTGAGGTCGACATAGAGGCAGTCGGGTTTTAGACATTAACTCTGGTAATCGTGACTCCCGATCTTCACGTAAATGCCGTACCCAAGCAAGCACAGCCTCAAATACCTACAGCCAACAAACAAGGTTACACTTTTATACTTTAACAACTAATTTAGAAACATTTCTTGCAACATTGTCATTGCAATGTCTTTATAAAATGTCTCAAAAGACTCTGACCTGCTCCTCTGCTTGGACATTGAGCTCATCACACCCCACAAGCTCAAGCACCTCCTCTGGTCGAAGGGCCAGGAACTCCTCAGACATGGATACCTCCACAAAGTGCTGGTGAACGAAGCTGTTGGCTGCATCATAAAGCGTGGTGCACATCATAGTCTCGGCAAACTGCCGTACACCAAGGCAATTCTTTGGATGCAACCTGTAAATCCAGAAACGTCCGTAAGAAGTGAAACAAATCACTTTTATAAAACTCCATAACCTGAAAGGGGCCTGTCACAGTTACAGTTGAAGTCAAAAGTTTACATACACCTTGTTGTTGACGTTAGTTATTTTAGCAAAATAAAAGTGATCATACAAAATGCATGTTATTTTTTATTTAGTAGTGACCTGAATAAGATACTTCACATAAAATACGTTTACATATAGTCCACAAGAGAAAATAATACCTGAATTTTTAAAAATGACCCTGTTGATTCTTAATACTGTGTTGTTACCTGAATGATCCACAGCTGTGTTTGGTTTGGTTTTGTTTAGTAATAGTTGTTCATGTGTCACCTCTTCAGAAAAATCCTTCAGGTCTCACTAATTCTTTGGTTTATCAGCATTTTTGTCTATTCGAACCCTTTCCAACAATGACTGTATGATTTTGAGATCCATCTTTTCACACTGAGGACAACTGAGGGACTCATATGCAACTATTACAGAAGGGTCAAAAGCCTCATTGATGCTCCAGAAGGAAACACAATGCATTAAGAGCCGGGGGGTGAAAACTTTTTGAAATTAAAGATGAAGGTAAATGTATCTTATTTTGTCTTCTGGGAAACACGTAAGCATCTTCTGTAGCTTCTGAAGGGCAGTACTAAATGAAAAATATATGATATTTAGGCAAAATAAGAAAAATGTACACATCTTCATTCTGTTCAAAAGTTTTCACCCCCAGCTCTTAATGCATCGTGTTTCCTTCTGAAGCATCAGTGAACATTTGAACCTTCTATAACAGTGTCCCTCAATTGTCCTCAGTGTGCAAAGATGGATCTCAAAATCATAGTCATTGCTGGAAAGGGTTCAAATACACAAAAATGCTAAAAAAAAAAACAAAGAATTTGTAGGAAACAGCAGACAGTTTAATCATTCAGGACAAAAAAAACAAAAAAGCACAGCTGCTGATCATTCAGGTAACAACACACCATTAAGAATAAACTTTTGAACAGGGTCATTTTTATAAAGTCAACAATTATTTTCTCTTGTAAACTATATATGAAATATTATATTTAGGTCAGTACTAAATAAAAAATAAATGCATTTTGTATGATCACTTTTATTTTGGTAAAATAATTAACATTTTGCAGATTCTGCAATGTGTATGTAAACTTTTGACTTCAACTGTATTACTCAACGGCGTGATTGTGATTATGTGATGACATAAAAATCTGAATTACTGAATTAAGCTTTTTTGAATTAGAAATAAACATCTTTACTGTCACTTTTGATCAATTTAATGCATCCTTGCAGAATAAAATTATTAATTTCTTTTGACAAGAGAAAAAAAAGCTTACTGACCCATTGGTCTTATGAAGAAATATATATATTTTTAACTTTACCTCTGTTGTAAAAAAGAGCAGCAGGCATCTTTGACATTTTGAAGCTGCAGGAAGCTGGCCCCTATCAGGAGGGCTTGGACGTTTTGTTGGTCTATGGCTATGTGTCCGTTGTAGGCAAAGTTTATTAGGGCTTCAAGTGCACTGTTTAGAGGCAAAACAGAGATGAAATCTTTAACATGCATTTACAAACAAAACAAAAGAGCATGTGTAGAGATCTTAATTGTCTCTTTAAATTTTGTATCTTCACCTGGGGTCCATGCCCTGCATGACGATCTCATCCTGTTTGCATTCCACCATGTCGTTGGTGAACATGGCATGAAAGTATGGAATAGAAGCAGCAAGGACTATTCTGTGAGCACTGAATTTGTGCTCTCCTACCTGTACAAACACACATAGATACACAAATCTTGATCAGAAATCATCTTATATCCACAATATATAAAAATGTCCTGGTTTAATGTTGATAATTGAGGACTAAATGAAAAATCTAAAACAATACCACCCAAATGAACACAAATTATGACCATTCTCCACACAATAGACAAGTTAAATGTCAATGAATAAAGGAGAGAATGTGAAAACATGGAGCAGTGAGCCATTAGGGAAAATCTGATACACAAAAAGTAAACCATAATCCTCAGCATGATCTGTAGTGTATGTCCTATAAGCCAGCAGTTAGTCAGCAAAGACATGCATACAGCTGGTCAGGTGAAAAAGATAAAGAGGATTATTGCTCTGTGACCTACATAAAGGGCTGATGATGCAACAGTTAAAGCACAGCAGTAGATCACAGACTGAGCACAACTTTCATTACTTGATCCTTCTCCTAATGCTGCTTTATACAGCAACATAATATTATATAAATGCACATCACTCAAAACCACCTCTATTTTTATTTTATTTAAAAAAAAGTGAACTATTTATCATTGTATATTATGCATTCACTACCAGTCAAAAGTTTTTAAACAGTACATTTTTGAACACTTTTAATGTTTTTTAAAGAAGTCTCTTCTGCTCACCAAGCCCGCATTTATTTGATACAGCAAAAGTAGTAATATTGTGAAATATTTTTACTATTTAAAATAACTGCTTTCTATTTGATTATATTTTAAAATGTAATTCGTTTCTGATTTCAAAGCTAAATTTTCAGCATTATTACTCCAGTCTTCAGTGTCACATGATCCTTCAGAAATCAATCTAATATGCTGATTTGCTGTTAAAGTAACCTTCATTATTATTATTATCAATATTTAAAACAGTTGAGTACATTTTTTTCAGAATTCTTTGATGAAAAATCCAAAGATCAGCATTTATCTGAAACAAAAATATAAAAAAGTGATGACAAATACACTTGTAATGTTACAAAAGGTTTCTGTTCGTCAAAGAAAAATTCTACTCAGCTGTTTTCAACATAATAATAATAATAAATATTTTTTGAGCAGCGAATCAAAATATTAAAATGATTTCTGAAGGATCATGTGACTGTAGTAACGATGCTAAAAATTCAGCGTTAAAATCACAGGAATAAATTACATTTTAAATAGTAAAAATACTTCAAAATGTTATTGTTTCTGCTGTACTTTGGATCAAATAAATAAGACTTATGTAAAAAACATTCAAAATCTTATTGTTCAAAAACTTTTGACTGGTAGTGTCTCAAATCATAAAATAATAATAATAAATTCTACATCTCTTTTCTTCTACATTTGTGTTCCTGCAGAAATACGTACACATTTCTGTTCCTGCAATTAGTGATGCATACTTTATTTATGTCATTTTGAGAAATAAACCTTAAAATAAGCTAAAACATCTAAAAATGTAGATGTAAACAGACATTATATTTCTAGTTTAAGTTCCTTCCCTTAACATCTATCTTAAAAATGTATATAAGAAACAGGGTTCCCACGGTCTTGGACAAAGCATAATTTATAGACCTAGAAAAGTCATAGCATTTTTTTTTCCAAGAAGGAAAATATTTATATAAAAATTGCTATTTGGGAGTAAAAAATGTCTTATCCTATTATCACAAACAGCCAGAAATGATGTGTAAATTCACTGGTCATAAAGAACTCTTAGGAACATCTAATTTTTGGACCTTCTAGAATTACAGAATGCAATTATTGTAATTTTATCTATTCACAATTATTTGACTTACTTGCTTGTTTAATATATTACCACCTCTATTTTCTGGAAACAAAGAATTACCAAAAGTATTTTAGTCTAGTTGTGGGTACATAGTCTTCAAAATTTATTTGGGGGCCTTGGAGGGAAAAGGGTCCAGAATCATGCTTATAGCCCCTCAGTATACAGACTGTAGGAATATTAAGTGTGCTTTCCCTATCTGAGGCTCACTGTTAAACTATGTACAAATATATTTTATATAGAACTTGTATAGACAACAAACAGCAGGCAATGTTTTAAAAAAGCAACTCTGGTTCATTCTAATTCGTTAATCTAATTAATTATGTTAAAAAATAAATTAATTAAATGCCAGAGCCAAACTGTTATTTAAAATAAGTCAAACAGCTCAAGATATGTTGGCTGTCACAGGTGTTTCCATTAAACTCAGCGCGACTATATAGTTAAACATTAAACATAAGGAAGTGAACACTTTTTAACAGACCATGAAAGGGGAAATCACAATCCAAAACGTTGAAAAAAATCTCTACAGGTTAAAATAATAATAGAAATAATAGCAGAATGTATTGTTTCTCCTATGTGCTTTAGTAGGTTAGTTATTAATATACAGCTCATGTGCAGCTGATGAGGATGTTAGCTGCATATGCTAACTAAAAACACTAGAATAATAACTCGCTTTACAGCTGATAAAAAATTAGCAAATATCAATTTTTTACATTGACTCACATTAACAAACGACCTTCCAAGCTTAAACATTACAGCCCTTCCTATGGCTAACAGTGTCTGTGCTTCACTAGCCTCTCCCAATGCTGACAGCCCAGTGCTACTTGGTTAGCATTTCACTAGCAAATTAACCCTAACAAAGAAAAGCATATTACTTTTAGGGTAACGTCACACAGTTTCCCTTGTCGTCGGATCTCCTCCATCACTGCATATCCACGAGCGGGCAAATCGGCGACAGAAAAATGCATCAAATCTTCTAATTCTTCAAAAATCGTGTCACCCATCGTCATTGATGGACTGGAAACGACACTTTTTGTCCAAACCGAGACGCCGTAGCTTGAGCTGTATTACTGAGTGCCCTCCACCGGCGGTGTCAGTTCCCTATCACACAGGGGTCATACACGGCTCAAATCAGATTTATATGGATGTACTGGTCTTATTCGTGTGATTCACATGTACATCATGGCTTAGGTTGAGTTCAGACTATAGACCAGACTACAGAAACCCACGTGACAGCAAAATACTGGCTCAATTTGTAATAGCAGTTTAATATACTACCAATTCTGCCATATAAAGATAGTTCACCCTTTTTATGAGAATTTTTTTGTTAGCATAAAGCAAAGGACAGAGGAGGGTGAAGGGTTTTGTCAGTCACGCAAGTATACACATCTGATTATTGCGTAAACCCATCTGTGTGGGCTATAGTTTTAGCTTAATTGACCACATTTTTGTCATTTTTATTCATTAAATAGCATTTCAAATGATATGGACTTTTTCTTTTCTAACTGATTGTATTTGCCAGCACTGACTGCTTAGACGTCACATGTCAAAAAGCTTTACCTTACAGTATATTAAAATAGCAACACTTCCATTTTAAAATTAATTAGAGGTTATCCATTGAATGTTCCTAACACAAATGTTACATGGTTTCCTTAATATTTACACTACACTCAAAAGATTTTTAATGTTTTTTAAAAACATTGCTCACCAAGCCTTCATTTATTTGATCCAAAATACAGCAAAAGCAGTAATATTGTTACTTTTTTACTAATTAAAATAACTGCTTTCTATTTAAATATATTTTAAGTGTATTTTTTTCCTATGATCAAAGCTAAATTTTCAGTATCATTACTCCAGTCTTCAGAGTCACATGATCCTTCAGAAATCATTTTAATATGCTGATTTGCTGTTCAAGAAACAATTTATTATTATTATTATTATTATCAATATTTATATAACATTTTTTCAGAATTCTTTGATGAATAGAAAGATCCAAAGGTCAGGATTTATCTGAAATAATTAAAAAAAAAAAAAAAAACTTTCAAAGGTTTAGAGTGAGCACAGTTATTTTTATTATTTTTTAGTTATTATTAGTTTTTTTAAAGAAATTATAGAAATTAATACTTTCATTTAGCAGGGATGTTTTAAATTGTTCAAAAGTGATGATAAAAACATTTATAATGCTACAAAAGATTTCTATTTCAGATAAATGCTGTTTTTCTGAATGTCCTATTCATCAAAGCAACCAGAAAATTTTCTACTAAGCTGTTTTCAACATAAAAATAATTATAAATGTTTTTTTGTTTTGTTTTTTACCAGCAAGTTAGAATATTAGAATGATTTCTGAAGGATTGTGTGACTGATGTAATGATGCTAAAAATTCAGCTTTAAAAGCACAGGAATAAATTACATTGTAAAATATATTCAAATAGAAAACAGTTATATTAAATAGTAAAAATATTTCAAAATTTTACTGTTTTTGCCGAGCAAATACATGCAGGCTTGGTAAGCAGAAGAGAAAAAAAAATCTTACTGTTCAAAAACTTTTGACTGGTAGTTTTAATAAAATTATGACATTAAATGTATGACTTATTCCTAAAACTGCAGGTCTTCGTTACATCATGCAGATTAAACAAACAAACACAGAATAATCTAAAAATAAATGAATCATATATATATATATATATATATATATATATATATATATATATATATATATATATATATGCCCATATAGAATACATAAAAAGGCAGATTTCCGCTGTCAGGTCGTGATGCTTTGTTAACCTTTGGAAAAAAAAGCACCTCCTGGAAAATCTTCAGTAAGCTCTGATGGACT
>JAHKKF010523502.1:0-10350 GCA_019740295.1 Labeo calbasu | reverse complement strand
AAAAAAAAATACAATTTAAATACTATCTCAAACGCTCATCTTGTCTTGCTCTCCCTGAACTCTGTGTATTCTGACTCAAGACAGTTAGGGTATGTCAGAAAAACTCCAGTCATATTTTCTCCCTCAACTTCAAAAATCATTTCAAAATCATCCTACATCGCTGCAGAAGTTCTGATCCAGTCTTTGCAAAGTGAACATGCAAAGCAGATCAAACGGCCTTAACAAAAAAGGTAAAACATTGTTATAGGACAATTTTAAAGTTGAGGGAGACAATATGATCTGAGTTTTTCTGACATACCCTAACTGTCTTGAGCCAGAATACACAGAGTTCAAGGAGAGTAAGACAAGACGAGCATTTGACATTAAAAAGTATATAAACTGTATTATTGTTATGAAAATAACCGATCGTTTCGCTAGATAAGACCCTTCTTTCTTGGCTGGGATCGTTTACAACTACATCTGGGATCGTTTGAAGCCGCATTTAAACTGCATTTTGGAACTTTAAACTAGGGGCACCATATCAGTCCATTATATGGAGAAATGTTTTCCTTAAAAAAAACACAATTTCTTTACAAATGAAGAAAGAAAGACATGAACATCTTGGATGACGAGGGGTGAGTACATCATCTGTAAATTGTTCTGGAAGTGGACTTCTCCTTTAATGCGGTTGTCACTCCCGTATTATAGTGAATTATGTGTGTACAGAATGTGATTAAGGAGTAAAAAGTGAACTGACAACCAAATGTAGCTGCAGTGTGTACGTGGGCACTGAAATCCACAATGGATAATTCATGTCACATTGTGAAAATAACTTAATGTACATGAAAATGTTTAGAGTGTGAACTCTATGTGAACAAACATGACAAATCAGTCACTGAACGTGTATTTTGAATAGTTAACATGGTTTATTATTCATTAATTTGATTATGTTCTTATCCATTTCATTGTGAGTGCAAAGTACACTCAGCACTTGCAGAGAGAGAGCCGCATGCTCTTCTGACTGGTTGTAATTTGTGATTGTTTTTGTTGTGTCTTTGTAGCCATGTTGCATTTGGAATCTTACTGCATCTCATCTGGTCAGGACAGACTGTTAAAGGGACAGTTCATCCAAAAATGAAAATTCTGTCATCATTTACTGTACTTGCGCTCATGGTGCTCCACGTTCAAGGCCCAGAAAGGAAGTAAGGACTATATACTAAATCTAGCATCAAGCTAATATCAACACCCCTCAATATACAAAATTAGCATGGACTCTTAAATCTTTCAACGGGGTGTGTGTACACTACGAAATCACAGGTCTAAATAATTGTAATTCTCTCAAAACAACAGAAACTTCATGGCTCTGCGTTGCCTCAGGTCCACTGCCGTTACTCACAGACAAACCTTGAGTGTTTGAGCGATGAATGCAGGTGGAGGCTTCATTAATCATGTGGACGGAGAGAAAGGTGTCGGATTAAGAAAAGTGACGTTAGCCTCGGTGTGTAATGCGAGAGCTCGAGGGCCAGTGAGGAGGCGAATGTGTGCGCATGTACATTTTGATTCTAACCAGGCCTGGTTTGTCTCAGCAAACGGCTTGATGAAGCAGGAAGTCATCCAAACACAAGCTATGTGGGCTGAATGGAGCAAGGTGGTCTTGAACATGCGACACAAGGCCACACACAAAGATCTGCTCCACCTGGAGAAAAAGACGCCTATGAGACGTATCTATTATCAACTGATCTAAGTCCAATTCTCTTCGGTAAGGCTGAGTTTGGTTGGCTGGTCAAGCACAGCTCTAATTGGACAAATGCAAGTACATTCTATACACATGAGGCAATTCTAGGATCAGATTATGTTGATGAGAATTTCTTTGTTATAAATTGACAGACATTCTGCAGCATCAGATACTTGAGGTGTACTAGATCATGGGAAAACCAAAGAGTCCCCATTGACTTCCATAGTAGGGAAAGAAATACTATGGAAGTTAATAGGGATCATCAACTGTTAGATACCAGCATTCTTCAAAATATCATCTTTTATGTTCAACATAAGAAAGAAACTCATACAGGTTCGGAACAACATGAGGGTGAATAAATGATGACTACAATTTAATTTTTGAGTGAACTCTGTCTTTAAACCAAAGTCAATTCTTAAAAGAACTAAATGTATCTAAAATAATTCATTTAAACTAATGTATCTTGAATTATAACTTATTTTACTTTCTTGTTTATTTTCTTAATTTAGACATAAACTAAACTCTATTAGATTTATGCTTAAAACAAGCAAAAACATACTAAATAAAATGAAATTGCCATGGTGTAAGAATAGCAAACAAAATTTAATTAAGATTCTCTGAAAACAAGTTTTACATTATACAGTTTTGCTTGCACAAGAAGTACATTTAGCTTGATTTAAGCATGTGTAGATACTTAAAAACAAGATGAAAAAAAAAAATCAGTGGTATGCAAAAGTTTGGGGACCTCTTGCAGAATCTTTGAAAATGTGAACAATTTTAATAAAATAAGACATATAATACAAAATGCATGTTATTTTTTATTTAGTACTGTCCTGAGTAAGATATTTTACTTAAAAGATGTTTACATATAGTCCACAAGACAAAAAATATCCCCATACAAAAGGTTGGGAACCCTTGGTTCTTAATACTGTGTGGGGTTTTGTTTTGTGACGGTTGTTGAACTGAGCACTGTTCTTCAGAAAAATCCTCCAGGTCCTTCAGATTCTTTAGTTTTCCAGCATCTTTTGCATATTTGAATCCTTTCCAGCAGTGACTGTATGATTCTGAGATCCAAACATTTACTGATGCTCCAGAAGGAAACACAATGCATTAAGAGAGTGAAAACTTTTGAACAGGATGAAGGTGTAATTTTTTTCTTTTTGTTTTTTTTTTTTTTTAATATTTTTTCTAATTATATATTTTTTCCATTTAGTACTGTTTTTCAGACGCAACAGAAGATAAGTACAATTTACCATAATCTTCAAATTCCAAAAGTTTTCACCCCCCAGCTCTTAATGCATTGTTTTTCCTTCTGGAGCATCAGTGAATGTTTTAACCTTTTTTAATAGTTTTAATAGTCTCTCAATTGTCCTCAGTGTGAAAAGATGGATCTCAAAATCATACAGTCACTGCTGGAAATGGTTCAAATATGCAAAAGATGCTGGAAAACTGAAGAACCTGCAGGACCTACAGTCATAGATCATCCAGGTAACCACACATAGTATTAAGAACCTAGGGTTCCCAAACTTTAGCATTTTAATAATTTCAGCTATTTTATTTTTTGTCTTGTGGACTGTATGTAAACATCTTATATGTAAAATGTCCTACTCAGGACAGTACTAAATAAAAAATAACAAGCATTTTGTATGATCTCTCTTATTTTTTTTTTATTATTCACATTTTCACAGATTCTGCAAGGGGTTTCCAAACTTTTGCATGTAAGAGTAAGTGTAAGGTGTAAGAATAATAAACACAATTCAAGTCTTATTTCATGCAATTTTGTTAGCACAAGTAGTAAATTTAACTTGTTATAAGCATGTTTAGATATTTTTAGTAAAAAACAACAAATATACTAAAACTATGCATTATAGTGAAACAAACCCTTTTATTTTTCCCTCACGCACGCACATTTTCTCCACATCTAAGGCACGCTTTTGTGATTAGCTGGCATGCATGAAAAGAAGAGCGATCAAGCCAACAGCAGGCTGTGAGGATATGGGTGTGAGTAAGTGTGTGTAATTCAGAGGAACGCATTATGGGCGTGCGGTTGCGATCCTCACTGTACAGCTTCCCATGTATATCTGACAACGTAAAGTGTGTTTTCAGAGACTGTTAAGGTCACAGTGACTTTCTTTATCTATGTGCATGTTTGGAAAGATGGTTTTCACATCAGAGTATGCATCTGCGTTATGTACGTTCATGTGGGTTTGCATAGATTCCTAGCGAGATGGCGCTGACTCAGGCCTACCGGTTCCAGCTTGGCCTGTAATCACAACCTCCTGCATGACGAGTGCAGAATCAGAGTTAAACTGCAGCCCACGGGCCCCAAAGCTCCCATAAATCTCAGTCTGCTCATGAGGGTGTGGTGGCCAGGGGCGTGGAGTAGTGGCTCAATGTCAAACATGTTAACAGCTGTAGAGATAGTGCTGCCCTCTGGGCCAGTTGCACTGATTGGCATCTGACTAATTTGTGTTGCGCACATATACGAATCTGCCTGCAGTGCATGTATTTTGACAGCTCTGGCTAACCAGGGGTTACATAGGTGACGCAACCACCCAAATTCAAACATCTTGAATCTTGAAGTACTTTAACCCAATGATTTAATCAGAAAACTAGATATGCATTTCCTGACCGAAATACCAGTGCTTGCAAGGCTGGAAAAGAATGGCGTTAAAGTTTTAAATAAGCTTAGGTTAATGCTGTGGTAGCATATGCAAGGAAGATGTGACTAATAACATTTTAGTTCGCAAATATTACAGTGATGTCATCAGTGCGGGTTATAAGTAATGTTCATATTTTAATCTTACATTCATTAAAAAGTAAAGTTTACAAAAAAAAAACTTGTTTACCAAGGTTTCCAAAGACTTTCGGCTTTTCTGTGATGTTTCCAGTTGATTGTGATTACTGGAAAAAGACTTGTAAAATTCATTTTGATTCAGACTGATTTGCTAATGAATCATTTAGACTAATTCACTCAAACGAGCTGACTCAAAAGAACAATTAGCTCACAAATCAGGCTCAAAAGAAACAAGCTCATAAATCATTACGGTTTGAAATTATGTGGTACTCCACACAAGCTCAACAATACAGCAACATCTAGCAGATAAAATAAAATAAAATAAAATAAAATAAAAAAAATAAATAAAATAAAAAAAATAAATAAAATAAAATAAAATAAAATAAAATAAAATAAAATAAAATAAAATAAAAAATAAAAACCTGTTAACTGCATTTCAAAAGTTTAAAGTCAGTAAGACTTTTTTTTTTTTTAACCAAAAAATTTGGTAACACTTTACAATAAGGTTCATTAGTTAACATTAGTTTTGTTCATTGTTTGTTCATGTTAGTTGAAACATTAACTAACATTAACTAACGGAACCTCATTGTAAAGTTATACCGAAATTTCTTAAAATTTCTTTTTCTTATTCCATTTTTAGCAGCCAACAGTCCAGTCTTCAGTGTCACATGATCCTTCAGAATTGTTTCTGTGATTAATAAACTGCAGTTTATTCTGTGATTAATAAAGTTCAAAAGAACAGCATTTGAAATCTTTTTGTAACATTAAATGCAATAAAAGTATTAATATTTAATACGAAAAAAAATACTGACCACAAACTACTGAAAAGTAATAGTGTATATTCACTACAGAAATTTCCAGATAGAATTAATATTCATAATATTGTCAGACCTAGAAAACCTGCAAAAAATGATTTTCTTCCTTAGTATTTGTCTTGTTTTCTAGTATACATATCTAAGAATTCTCAAATCAGGATGCATTTACTTGATTGAAAAAATGATGCAATTTTTGTTAGTTTTCACTTTAAACAAGCAAAAAATATCTGCCAATAGGGTAAAAAAATAATGTTAAATCAAAGCCTAAACAAGATTATTTTTCTTGCCCCATTGGCAGATATTTTTGCTTGTTTTTGTCATTTTGGGCAATTTGAGTCATTTTATCTGTCCAGTAAAAGCATCATAATTCAAGAATTTTTAGATATTTATACTAGAAAACAAGACAAACATACCAAGGAAGGAAACCATTTTTTGCAGTGCAAAATTCCCTGATATTTACAGGCGTTCCCACAATGACTGTGGGAACATCAGACACCTATAGCTGAAACTCTACAAAAAGTCTGAATAGAGTCCGTGAGAAATATTTCCGCCTAAACAAAAAAAGTATGTTTGATGAGAACATGCATTATTACACTGAATATGTCATTGTTTAATCACTAAATGCTGGAACTCATCATAACTGTGTGCTTTGACTATAAGCTTCACCTCAGGTGTGGGTTTCTGACCGAATGCTGATTTGATGAATCCTGATTTCAAAGGACACTTGCTTGTTTAATTGAGAACACCCAAGACGTTTCCAGTCAAGTCCTATTAAGTCCAATTATTTCAATCAAACTCTAGCATGATTACCGAAGAGACCTGACTGAGTGACAGCTGACATAGGCCGACTCCGCAATCAACTGCAGTGTCCTGGGAGAGTTGGATGAGGCAAGACAAGATTCCTGCAGGCAGCCCCAGCAACCTAAGCCTTACATCGTGCTCCCAATCAAGGCAGGAATTTATTAGGGCCTCCGCCGAGACGTATCATTCCCTGACTCATCACTGGGGATTTGTGGAATTCCTGCATTATCTTCTCTATCTTTCATTTGTTTTTCCTTTCAACTGGATGGTTCAGCTATTTTATCTTTCTTCACTCCCTAGTGTATAAGTGTTGGACAATAGCATCCAACTTTTTCTTCCCAATCCTTATACTTCTTTTTCTCTTCTGCACACACACGCCCACACATACGTCTTTTCGTCCCTGGCTCCCGAGGGCAGCTCTTTTTCTCTCTCATTACCCTGATCCCTCACAAGTTGACTTCACAAGACTCAACAAATTTTTACTTGTTTTACAACTGATTCCCCTAACGTGTAATTACATGGCTGTACTGCAACAAAAATAAACCTGTACCACTTAATCTTGAAATACAATGCAAAACATCATAAGTTTTACAGTCCTGTCAAACTTTTCTTGAAAATGTTACAATTATTAATTGCGTATAGATGTTGTTTGCAGCTTGCGTACATTAAATACGTCAACGGCATAAATGATGGCCCTTGAAATCAACAGGCGACTGCAGTTTTTCAAACATATGTGGAGGAAAAGACTATTTATTACGGACAAACACAATAAGTTTGTTCCCTGAAGACAAAAGTCTCCAATCATTGTGACTGGATCGGACACTTGAGCCCAGCACAATAACAATATTACCTCACGTCCATCTGTACACAACTAATCATTGAGTCTGACAGCACATCCCATGGCACTATGACACAATTGCACCTAAAAAACTAGCTTTACAACAGCTTTTCTCAAGAAAAAGTCAAGGTACTGCTATGTGATTGCTTAGATGTTCTTAGAGGTTCTTGGGTCAAAAGGACCCAAGTCTGCATATTTGCATATAGTGGACTTCAATGGTGCCTGTGAGTTTGAACGTCCAAAATGCAGTTTAAATGCAGCTTCAAAGGGCTCTAAATGATTCCAGCTGAGAAATAAGGATCTTATCTAGTGAAATGATCTGTCATTTTCTAAAACAAATAAAAATTAATGCACTTTTTAACCTTAAATGCTCATCTTGTCTAGCTCTGTGATGCACATGCGTACTCTGTGTAATCCGGGTCAGTACAGTTAGGGTATGTCAAAAAATTCGCTTCTCATTTTCTCCTCTAACTTTAAAATCGTCCTTTACAAAAAAAGGTAAAACAGCAATGTAGGATGATTTTGAAGTTGGAGGAGAAAATGAGATGGGAGTTTTTCGACATACCCTAACTGTATTGACCCGGATTACACAGATTTTGCATGAACTATCAATTTAAGGATTTGTTCAAATCTCAAATAATGAGAAACACTAGAAAGTGACACTTTCCTTAAAGGATTAGTTCAAATTTTCTGATAATTTAATCACCCCAATGTCATCCAAGAAGTTAATTTCTACCCTTCGTCAGTTGAAAAGAAATGAATGTTTCTGAGGAAAACAGGATTTTTCTCTATATAGCGGACTTCAAACTGCAGCTTCAAAGGGCTCCACACAATCCCAGCCGAGAAATAAGGGTCTTATTTAGCAAAAGGATTGGTAATTTTCTAAAGAAATTAAATATACATATACTTTTTAACCACAAATGCTTGTCTTGCACTAGCTCTGCATTGCGCGTCCGTGCCTTCAAACTCCATCTTATTTTCTCATTTCATCGTTGTTTTAAACTTTTTTTTCATAAAGGGCATTTGCACGTTCATTTTGTAAACACTGGGTCGGGGCTTCTGCCTACGTCACGTGTGACCTTTTCAACATGACTACATAATGCATGAGGTCAAGCTATTGCAAGACAAACATTTGTGGTTAAAAAAATATTTTTTTTTAGAATATGACCAATCGCTTTGCTAGATAAGACACTTATTCCTCGGCTGGGATCGTTTCGAGTCCTTTGAAGCTGCACTGAACCTGCTATTTGGACCTTCAACCCATTGGCCACCACTGAAGTCCACTATATGGAGAAAAATCCTAGACTGTTTTCCTTAATTCCTTTTTTGACTGAAGAAAGAAAGACGTGAACATCTTAGATGACATGGGGGTGAGTAAATTGTCAGGAAATTTGTATTTTGGAAGTGGACTAATCTTTTAAGCCACGTTTTGATTTACTAAACTCACATTTAAACTTTATTCCACTTCTTCTAGGGTGTTTATGTAAAAAAAAATTACTCATGTATTATTTACATTCATTTACTTTGAAACCAATGGTTTATTCGAAAGTAAATTACCTCACTCTGAGTGAGAAGGGGTTTAGAGGGGGAAGTAATAACAATGTCAGCTAAGGTGACAGGATAAGGAGTCCTGTAATACAAGTAGCAGGACAATTAGTCAAACATGAGGTGACATGACAGAGGATTGAGCTAAACACACAGCTTCAACGTGTTAGTCATCTGATATGAGGTTTTGAAAGTGAGAAAAATGGGAGCGTCATAGTGAGACGGTGTGTGAAAAAGAGAGAGAGAGAGAGATGCCTCCTGCCGGTTCCTCACGTTCCCCGTTCATGTGCAATCTCATCTTTGACCGAAAAGACGCGTACTGCAACCACAACACTGCAAAACCTCAAACATTTACATAAATCAAACCTATAAAGGCGTTCACACACTCACAGGCTCCCAGTAAAAAACATTATCATTTGAGTGCCTTTGCTAATGAGCACTTTTGCAAGGCTTTAAGAAAAGCTTCCTAGATGCAAAGCAGATGGAAAAACTTTGATTACATCTGAAGAAGTGATTACAAACGAGAAAGAGGATTCAAACATGAGGGATGAATAACCTTTAGAAAACTATCTGCTCTTAATGTGCAGATTTCCAACACAAAGCAAATTTAGACAGTCGTCTCTTCTCTCCAGTTTCAGAGTTGGCCTTAAATGGGAACAGCAGGGAGCTCTAGCTAATGGAAGCTTTTGATTTCGCCCTTTGGGAATGTCTTTATGGAAAATGTGGCACACTGTATCTCACATCAGAGGTGAAGTGGTTCTGCACCAAGCCAGTGGTAAACTCTCAGCAGATAAGCATCAAGTCATGTAAGCATCCACAGTGGGATCTTCAGACCAATGTTTGGAGTTCATGCAGAACTCTGCTTACACAGTGATATTTAGTGCAATAATCCGTATTTATATGATCCATTAGTGCCTTGAGGAAATGCAAAAGTAAATGTCTATTTTATACTCCAAAGTTATTCAGCCGAAGCATTTCCACTCTGAACCTCAGAGCACCCGCCTCTTCATCAATAGTCATCATAAGAGAAATATCTGGCATTAAGAAATGCTAAGCTTGAAATCAAGAGATCCATGTAACCATATCCTTTGGAAATCAGCCCAGCTTCCTGAACGATAGACTTAAGCAAGTCAGTGGTTTTCTCTGCAAGTCTGAAGCATTATCTGTCTAGTCCCATCCTAAAAGCACCAGAGGCACAAAACTTCCCATTTAAATTGTGATACTGCCCTGTCCTACCAATTCTTAGTTCTGATTTCATAGTTTTTATATTTTTAAAAACTGACATTTACTTTGTACTTACACATGTCCCAACAACTTAATATTTAGTTTGACTTTTATGACGTTATGATGCATAAGCTATGGAAGCCTGTTTCTGCCACTGAATAAAAAATAAAAAAAGACAATTGCAACTTTTTATCTTACAATTCTGACTTTTTATGTTTCAATTCTGAAAAAAACAAAAGATACAATTGTGAGATATAAACTTGCAATTGTGAGTAATAAAGTCAGAACTGTGAGATATAAACAGACTATTCCTTTTTCTCAAAATCGCTTAATATAAACTTGCAATTGAGAGTCATTAAGTCAAAACATTAAGAAATAAAGTCAGAATTGCAAGACATAAACTCACAATTCTTACTTTTTTTCTCAGAACTGTTTGCATCTCCCAATTCTGACTTTCTTCTTGCAATTGCTAGTTTACATTTCACAATTGTGACTTTTGTTTCTCAGAACTGAAATATAAAATATTAGCAATAGTGAGTTATAAAGTCCAGTTATGAGAGGAAAAAAAATGACTTTTTTCTCAGAATTGAGTTTATTTCTCACAATTCTGACTTAA
>JAHKKF010523501.1:0-39378 GCA_019740295.1 Labeo calbasu | reverse complement strand
CTACTACTACTACTACTACTACAACAACTACAACAACATTACAGTTGTGTAGTTTGATTAATTTGGGCAAATAATTTGAACTGTTGATGAACTGATTTGAGAAAAAGAAAAGTAATTATTACATTTTTGTTTAATTGTTGAGTCAGTAAGATTAAGTTTTTGAAAATCCCTTATTCTCGTCAAGGCTGCATTTATCAAAAATGCAGTAAAAACGGAAATATGCGACCCTGGAGCACAAAACCAGTCTTAAGTAGCATGGGTATATTTGTAGCAATAGCCAAAAATACATTGTATTGGTCAAAATTTTTCTTTTATGCCAAAAATCATTAGAATATTAAGTAAAGATCATATTCCATGAATGTATTTTGTACACTTCCTGCCATAAATATATCAAAACTTAATTTTTGATTAGTAATATACATGGCTAAGAACTTCATTTGGACAACTTTACAAGTGATTTTCTGAATATTTGGATTTTTTTTGCACCCCCAGATTCTAAAATTTCTAAAAATTGACCATTATGACTGGTTTTGTGGTCCAGGGTCACATATAGTGAAATAATATTACAATTAATACAACAGTTCTTTCTGGTCATCAAATCTGATTGGCTATAGAGATCAGATCAATGTTTTATGTCCAATTATTTACTTTTGTGGCAAGCAGCTTCACGTCGGGCTACTGATAAGCCTATCGGCTGTGTTCTGCGAAAACAACCGGTCGGATGCACATTATCCCTTACATATTGCATGGCCACTTGTGTGATACTGCCAATTTAAAACAACTTTTCTATTTTAATATATATACTTTAAAAAGTCATTTATTTCTGTGATAAAAAATCTGAATTTTTAGCATCATGACTCCAGTCAGAAATCATTATAATATGCAGATTTGATGCTCAAGAAACATTTGTGATTATAAATGTTGATTTTTTTTTTTTGTGGAAACTATGACAAATCTTGTTCTAGATTTTTTTTTGATGAAAAAGTTTAAAAGAACAGCATTGATTGGAAATATACATTAAAAAAAAAGGTAACATATCATTGCTGAAAAAAGTATTAATTTCTTAAGGAAAAAATAAACTTTTACTGCTGATTTATGATTTCAACATCACTTTAGTGTTTTACTCCAAACATGCAATGGAAATAAATATTTAAAAACAATAAATAGATTTTTGTTTGTTTTTATATCATACATTACGAATCAAAATGAACATTTAGGATGCAATACTACTATTGAGAAGTAGAGGGTGCTGTATTCAAAGAAATTCTGTGAAAGGCTTTCATCCAACTAACTTCCTCAAACAAGTATTCTGACAAAAAAAAAAAAAAAAATTATCAAAAATATTTTTTTTAACACTCCAACCCCTAACTTCCTTATTTGAGCACTTATATCTATGAAATAGTCTTCTTCACAATACAGTATTTAATTTGTTATTGAATAACGAGGGGGAGATATTTTAACATTCTAAAAGCACTACAGTAATGCAATTTTCATGATTACAGCATCATAATATTTGCGCATGAATAACGCTTATTATGAAGGCTAGGCATCTTATTCTCGGGTACGGCATGTGAATTTCAGTGTGATGTGATAGTTAGGAACATGTTTTTAATAGTGAAACTGTGCCTAAGCTGAGAAACAAAGGCAGTGTTGTGGCAATAGACAGGGCGGGGCCTCGGACTGGGAGCAGGGGTCAGGGTCAGTGGAAGGGGCACAGATAAACATCCTCCTGTTGTTTGTTTTGGGAGGGATGGCCAGGATCACCATGGGTACTCTGTTTATCAGTGCACTGAGCTCAACCCTGAGGGGCCCCACGGCTGCACCGCCACAGGGGAGAGAGAGAAAGAGAGAGAGGGAAAGAGAGAAGGAAACGGAAAGAAAATAAAGAAAAAGGGCGGAATATACATATATACATCTAAACAGAGGCTAGAGACAGTGGAAGGAGTGAATAAGGACAAAAAAAACATATAGAACCACATAAAAAGAGCTGTAAAAAGGCAGCAAGCACATTCAGAAATGATAATTAGATTACAGCCGCATACAGCTCCTCCTCACAGATCTGCAAACAGGACAAACAGCATAATAAAACGCAGAGGATGAGAGCTGTTGACTCACTTGAGGAATGACTGGAAGTCTCCGAACACAGCATCGCAGCCTGGCCACTTGCACACGCCGTGGCTGTATAAAGGATGGGCGCTCTGGGAATGACTCTCCTGAGAACTGAAGCAAAAACAGACACAGTAAATACAGAATCTGAAGCTTGCTTGAATTCTGGGTAGCTGTCAAGTACTGTTTACAGGTTAATAATAGAGGGATATAGTATGTTGCAACATCGTGCAACTACGTGAACCATCAAACAACACTACTACACATTCGTCTGTTCGTGAGCAATATCTTAATTATTTGGGACATGTGATGTCAGGAAGTGCATCTCACAAAGCCTGTCTAGAAGATTCGTCATCTTTCACCTCAAAATCAAAAGAATAAAATGACACCATTAATGCCAACTGTAACAATGAAATTTGCATTATGCATCAATCCTTCAATATGGAAAAGAAGATTTTTAGACATTTGCACTCAATTATTCACATTTCCTACAGCTCATTTTAAAAAAAAAAAAACGAAGAAGAAGAAAATTAGCACAATTCCGAAACCAGAGTTTCTCAATGTGGTCAGACGTGCTTTGAAAAATAACGTACGGGAAAAGAGGTTGAGGTAAACTGCTCGAAAATGATTGAAACCGATACTGCAGATTCATGCTTCCCGCCAAGTGTCTTTCCACTCGACTTGTTTTCAATCGCAATATTTCAATATTGTGATGCGTCTTGTAATGTATGCATCACGTGAAATAACTGTCATTTCCAGCTGTATTTAAGATCGTTTACATTATGGGTTCAATATCTGCCCAACCCAAATTGTTAATATTAATGTACCACCATTACTATAATGTCATAAAAATTATGTTAAATTAAATAACTTAGATATATTATGTGGTGTGTGGCTTCTTGTTTTTGAATTAGAGTATTTTCACTACCTTTCGGGGTTGGCAAGACTTAACGTTTTTGAAAGAAGCCTCTTATGCTCATCAAGGCTGCATCTATTTGATCTAAAACATGTAAAATAACTGATTTTATTTTTAATCGTGTAATTTATTTTTGCAGTGTTCATACAGATATTGTAAAATGAAACTCCAGGACTGTCAAGGACTTTAAAAACTACTTTTTAGACTTTCAAGGACTTTAATCAGAGATCTCACGTATGGCTTCTTTTTCAAATTCTAAAAAAAGAAAAATAGAAAAATAAAAATATACTTATAAAAAACTAGCAAAATGCACATGCAAAGTATTACTAATAAATTATTACAAACTACACTACACTTTTACTAAAGTAAAACCACGGTTCATTTTCTTAAGGGATTTGTATTTGTATATACTTTCTTTTTTCTTTGTTTTGTTTTTATAACTATACTGCCTTAATGGTTTGATGTTTTCTACCTGAAAAGAAGATTTGCTCTGAAATCCTGATGCGAAACAAACGATTCGCGAACCCACACCAAAGTCCCGATCTAAATCAAATGATTTGTGATCCCCATTTAAAGTTCCGATCTAAAGCAAAAGATTCTCTAATCCACTCCGAAGTTCTGATCTAAATCAAATGATTCGCGATCAGTGTTCTGAAGTCCCGATCTAAATAATGATTCGCGAACCATCATTTCAGATCAGGATTCGGAGCATGGACCACGAATCATCTGACTTGCGTTGCATTTCACGAATGATTCACAAACCCATGCTGATCTAAGTCAAATGATTTGCGATATTCGAATTGAAGTAACATTCTGAAACTCATGTTTCGCAATACACAAAGTCTCAATCTGAAATAAATGATTCGCAATATGTGATCCATTTGGAGTGCTTTGAAACAGTGAATTTTTTTTTTTTTTTTGAAAAGCTCTGTTTCTCCCCTCACTATGTGTTTTTTTTAAAATCATTACAATCGATGTAATTTAAAAATGAATGGCTCTTTTAATTTGATCTGGTTTTTGCTAGTGAATCGCTTGAAATGAATGATCGAAGTCATGAGTTTGAATCAACTGGAGCGGTTCCAGCATAAATGACTCAATTGATTTTGTTCATCTGTTCCTCTTTTTGCATCTTCAGTCATGTCTACATGACAATGTCAGTGCTACTACTTGCTTTTGCTTTTTGAATTTTGCGTTAAAAGACGTGCTTACTGACAAAGCTAAACACTTGATATAGATACATTGGTTTTCAAGCGCTTTTCAAGTACCTCTTTAGGAATATTCCTATTTTCAAGGGTTTTCCAGGGCTTATTTTTCAAAAAGTCAAATTCAAGTACTTTAAGCACCTTGTACAAACCCTGTTTTTGTGACTCCAGTCTACAGTGTCACTTAGAAAACATTCTAATATACCTACTTATTATTATCAATGCTGAAAACAGATTTTTGTGGAAACCTTGATAAATTCTTTCCAGGATTTTCTGATGAGAAAGAAAGTTTTAAAGAAGTTCAGAACGTTTTAAAATTCAAAGTATTTGCTGTCACTTTTGATCTGTCCTTGCAGAATCAAAGTATTAATTTCTGACCCCAAACATTTGAACTGTACTTTAGCACGGCATTTCTCCGTTTTATTTTGGGATGACATGCAACCCAGACAACATTTTGTCAGACGTTTTCATAAAGCTCTATTCTTCGCCTCAGAGCCAGCTGACGAAGTAGCTGGACATGTTTAAGACTTTGTTACAAACAGTGGACTGTTTGAGAAAGTGATTTATTTTCGTATTTCAAAAAATGCCAAGAATGCTTTATTTGTTTGGGATCAAGCGAGGTTGCGTCCTTTGACCCATGACCTTCTCCTTTTCTCGCCTAAGAGAGCCCTGTGTGTCTCTGCCAGCGGATTCCTTCCCGACCACCAAAACAAAGAGAGAAAGCGTCTACAGCAGGCATCTTTTCTCTTTCAGAGCTTGAACACAACCCCGGCCTAGGCAGATGACTCACACTTGACAAATTAAAACAGACTTTGTTATTTCCATCCTTACAACACATTGACAATCAAATAAGCCAGCGAGCAGACACAATAAAACAAATACGTGCAATGAACTGTTTGTTCTTGCAGATGGGGCTCTGAAGATCCCAGCCCAATGTCACAAGAATAATCACTCGGGAGGGAACGATACAGTAGCACACGGATCAGGATGGAGCAGGACAGATTTTAAAGGATTGATTACATTTCATCCCTCACTCCATCAGCGGGAGAGTGCATGTCACTCAGTAAGCTAGGAGGAGGAAGAGACAGACAGACAATGCCCGCATGTTGTGGTCTTCTGGAAGGGGTGAAGGGTTTGTTCTCTGGTGCCAGTGGCTGCACTTAAGGTTTTAGTTGCAGGCGTCTCTCTGGCGGGCAGGAGTTTACATGACACATGAAACTGACCACACAGTCCTTGAGCTCTCACCCTCCACCAATATCATGCAAACAATCACAGGCGGGCCATAAGAGGGCTCTGCTGACAATACAGACCACATCAATGCAACACTAGGACACAATGGCACCTACTGTAATCTGAGCATTTACTGTTAACAGGGTAGTGTGGTGTAGCGGTAAAGATTCAGGGTTGGCGAACCAGAAGACTGCTGGTTCTCAACCCCAATTTCATTTTGAAACGAGTTCAAGCATGTTCACACGCAGCAACATATCATATAGGCAACGTTCACACAGTCAGCGCTTTATGATTGACAATAGTCAAGTGTTTCTGACAACAAGCTCCTGAAACATATAGACAAACAGGTTTAGACCTCAACAAACATTGAGATGGAGGTGTGTATGTGCGTGTATATGAAGAAAGGCCCACAGGGAACGCACTGACACTGACTGTCACCTTTCACACAGCCACGAAGACAGATGACTTTAAAGACACCTGACATTTGTCAACATTTTTCTTCTAATACAACATACAGTAATTAGGAAACCTCACACACTGGTTTGACTGGTCATCAAAAACTAAATTTAAATGCGATAAAGATATAATTAGAAATTAATATAATACAATAATATAATTATAGTTGTAATTCATTACATTTCATGTTTTAGGTAATATAATCAGGCTACTTTTAGATTACTTGTAGATTACTTTTGACATAACTCAGTTATCACATTGATTTAAACAGGATAATCTTGTATCGTACTGACACAAAAATACAAAGAGCAAGAAACTATTTTCCATTTGTTGTCAATAACAACATGAAATGCATTAAACATTATCAGTTCCCATTCATAAACATTTCCCAGACCGTGTTTCGCACTTCTTAAACCTGAAATGAGTTTTGTAAATCAAACGCTGTGTCGTCACCTGACTAATGACTGATCTGTGTGTGAATGTGCACAAAACTTGAAGACTTTCTGAATGTATATAAACTGTAGGCTATTTTAGAAAGGAAACTTTAAAAGATGAAAGAGGAATTGGGAAGAATCAATAAATTACGAATAATTTACTGCTATTGTGTAAATAATATGTAATCATCTAATCCATGAAGTAACAGTAGTCTGATTACGAGTATTTTAATATGTAATTTAATTTAATTAAAAGTGCTCAATTTTTTGAATCTTGATTACATAATCCAGATTACATGTAATCAATTACTACCCAGCTCTAAATATATCATATCATATCATATCATATATCATATCATAGACTGATACATTTTAAATTGTAATTTATTCCTGCAATGCAAACCTGAACTTTCAGCAGCCATTAAGCATCAGTCTTCAGTCACATGATCCTTCAGAAATCATTTTTAGATACTGATTTGATGTTTAAGAAACATTTTTTATAACCAATATTGAAAACAGTTGTGCTGCTTTATACTCCTGTGGAAACACTGATCAATTTTTTAACAAAGTTCAAAAGAAGACCATTATTTGAAATGTAACATTACAAAGGTCTTTGCTGTCTATTTTAATTGATTTAATGTTTCCTTGCTGAATAAAAGTTCTTCCAAACAACAACAAATATTTTTCTGATTGTTTAAGGTAGCATTTTGGCTGTACCTTGAGGTCTTATTGGTTGGTGTCCTGTCAAACTATGGCTAGACTCACTTTTGATAATGAAAATACAGATGTGTAAGATGTGCAGCGTTAATTTGTAATATAACATTATAAATAAAACATTACCGAAACCAAATGTTGTAAATTCTTTGTGCTTTAGTTGCCGGTGTTTCACCGAGCTGAAAGAAGAGTACGTAACTAGTATTTACATTTAAATTAATCATTTGGTACAGTGCACTTGTTGTGTACATAAATGTTTATACATTGTACTTGTATTTAAAAAAAATCTGCATGCAATTACATCTGTAATTAATTTCTGTACTTACATTTATAATTACACTGTTGACATTTCGATTACACCTTAACCCACCCTTAAATCTAACCACACCAACAAACCTGTCCTTAACCTGAAGTGTTTTGCAACACAATATGAACATAAGTACATTGTATTTGTTTTTACGCAAGTACATACTGTAGTAGTTAAGGCCACCTAATATAAAGACAAACGCATGTTGCAATATATTTATGTTCGGATTAATCTTGTATATGATGCATTTGGCGAGTTAACTAACCTGGGACCAAAGCGCTTCAGTTTCCTGTTGTTCATTTACTATTCAGCGCTCAATTTTAACATTTGGAGCGAGACAGCATCAAGTGCAAATATCAACATAGTGTTCTAAAGACCAACACGTGATTTCTGGCTAACGACAGAAATCGTTGCTTGAATGTAATAAAGTACTGGCTCAAGAAAAAACAAATGTTTAATAATGATGAAGTACCTGTCTCTCCGGCTGGGCCGGTGCACGTGGTGTCCGTTAGTGCTGGAGTGGTGGTTGAGGATCTGAGTTTTGGGAGGAGAGGGGGATTTGTCTCCGCGACTCTTCTCTTCCTGCCGGGCATCTGCAGTCTCTTTCCACAGCTGCTGAAGCTCAGCAGGGATCAAGGCTGTGAGTGAAACATCCTTCATTAGATCACTAGAAAACTAATAAGGTGTCTATATCTATGATTCTGTCTGTTTTTTCATTCAGTCATCCATGATCGGCAGAATACAATTAAACTCTAAACACCCATGTGACTACGGGATTTCAAATAATCTCTCATTAAAATAAATAAATAAAAACACATTTTTTTTTTAAACAGCTAGTATCATAATGGTGGATTATATTTCAGGAAGAAATTATCAAAAAAAAAAAAAAGTTATGCTGTTACATTATATATGTTATTGTTTTATTATGAATTGGTTTGTTTATGTTCTTTTCCTGCCTTTCTTGGCCAGTTAACCTGGTTACATAAAGGTTTAAAAAATTATTGGAAAAAAAAAAAAAAATAAATAAATAAAAATTCAAACATAAATAAATAAATAAATTATATATATATATATTTTTTTTTTTAATTAATTAATTAATTTATTTATTTATTTAGATGACATTTATAGAAAAATTTGGAGGCTGTAAGTATAGGCCTTTATACAGTAATACTGTGAAATATATTACAAATAGAAAACAGCAACTGTAATAAAGTATATTATTTTAAAATGTAAAAAAAATTCTTGTGATGCAAAGCTGTATTTTCAGCATCATTACTTTTCAGCATCATTACTCCAGTCTTCAGTGTCACATGATCCTTCATAAATCATTCTAATAAACCAATTTGCTGCTGAAGAAACACTTCCTATTAACTTCAACGTTGAAAACAGTTGTACAATATTTTTGTAGAAACTGTGATACAACTAAAGTATTTAGAAAGCCAAATTCATATTTCAATATCTATTTATATACCAGCTTTCACAATGTAGTTTCTATGCAGCTTCTCAGGAAGTTACAGTTGAAGCGAAAAGTTTACATACAGTAGTCAACATTTGAAGTGGATCAAGAAAGTTAACCAAAGTTGTCTTAGGACAAGAATGGGTATTGTTTTGGTTTTAGGACACTTTGATAAAAGGTTTTGATCAACTTCAAACCTTGCAGAATCCACAAAATGTTAATTTTACCAAAATAAGAGGTATCATACAAAATGCATGTTATTTTTTTAGTACCGACCTGAACATGATATTTGACATAAAAGACATTTACATATAATCCACAAGAGAAAATAATAGTTGAATTAAAAAAAAAAAAATATATGACCCTGTTCAAAAGTTTTCACCCCCTTAATTCCTAATACTGTGTTGCTACCTGAATGATCCACAGCTGTTTTTTGTTTTGTTTTTTTGTTTTGTTTAGTGATAGTTGTTCATGAGTCCCTTGTTTGTCGTGAACAGTTAAACTGCCTGCTGTTCTTCAGAAAAATCCTTCAGGTCCCACAGACTCTTTGGTTTTTCAGCATTTTTTGCATATGTGAACCCTTTCCAGCAATGACTGTATGATTTTGAGATCCATCTTTTCACCCCGAGGACAACTGTATAACAATAACATGCATTTCCTCTTTGAGTTTAACTGTATATTGTAGTGTTTATAATGTTAAGGCGTTCATCTTCAATGAAAACTGGCATATTAACAGGAAATAAGTGACTAAGACCATTGATGATGCAATAGATGAATGAAGTGAACGCCACATAATCTGACTCACAATACTGCAACTCAATAGGAACGCCGACTAGCAACAAGACTACAGCGACTTGGTGACCCATTGTATCCTTAGAATGTATTCTTTGAGGGTAAGACTCCACTTGACTTCTACTGCTATATCATGTCATGTGACAGCGAGGTGGTGTTACCTTGAGGCAGTGCACCAGTGAGAGCCGATGGGACAGACAGCAGGCCCTGTCTCTGCAGGTTGAGCAGGTGCTGCTGTTGAACAGAGAGTAACTGCTGCTGTATAGCCATCTGCTGGGCCATCATCTGCTGTTAGAAATACAGAGACAGACACTTGACACTCACAGTACAGTCACTGCCAGTCTCTTCATTCACTCATAGTATCGTCGCACAGCCGGCACTTTCACTCGAGTGAGTAAAACTGCAGACACCACAGCCGGTGTCTTCACTCACTCACAGTACAGTCGCACAAAGCCAACAAAAGACAGAAATGTGGGAAATGAAAAGCTGTCACAGATAGCAATAAACGGCTCTGATGGTCCTCTAGGGTGTGTATTGTGATGTGTTACCTCTTTACTGGGTTTCCCAGCATGCTGTTGCTGCAGGAGCTGCAGGTGGAGTTCCTCTTGCTGTTTCTTATAGAACTCCTGAAGCTGTTGCTGAGGAAACATTAACACCAAAAACAAGTCACGTATCGATCCAAGGTACTTCACACAATAAAGTTCGAAATTTGGCCATTTTGAGATCACAACATCAGCTCATAACAAGGCTGCTTAGCTAAGGAACAGAAGCAGCAGTCAATTCTGCCATTAGCTTGGTCAATACATAATGCACATTTACTAATTTCAAATAAGTGAGTAAATATTTTGTAAAAGAAATGCTTGTTAACGTCCTCAATTTCTATACATCTCATTAGCAGTGTATTGGCCACTGTGTTCTCTAGTAGGGCCCTATGAAGCTTTTTAATTTTATTATTTTTTTAGCAAATTCTGTTTTAATTTTTCTAGATTCAATTTTTTTTGTTCATTTGAATTTGTCTAGACTCTGTTTTAATGGTTAATTGAAATTGTATTAAATCAAAAAGCATGTCTAATTAACTGAAATCACAAAACGTACACAAATTAACAGCTATTTATTAAAAGCCTAACAAAAACTACATTGTAAGGCCCTATGAAACAAGTTTTTTCCCCTCAATTTTATTTTTATTTTTACCAAATTCCATTTATTTTTTTATTTACCAAAATAAAGTTTTCCATTAATTTTAATGGTTTCATTAAATTTTAATAATCAAATTATAATAATTTAATAATCATCTCAAAATATTTCATTTTATTAAAAAAAAAAACAAATTTATTATTATTATTTTATTTTTTTTATTTTTTTTTTTATTTTCCCAGAAATATTGTGTCGCATTTACATTTTTCTGGTAAATAAATTCCGGTAACTATTCCTTAAAAAAATATATACTCTAATAATCATTTTATTAGTAGTAGTACTATCATAACATTAAGTAACATTTTTGTCACAGTTTCTTCAAGTTAAACCAAACTTTAATTTTGACGGGTTGCTGTAAATGCCTTTAAGTTTCTATTTGTAAATGATATGACAGTAGTATTGGTTTTTCTCACAAAAAACAGTAAAATGCTGAGCTCTCAGAGCAGTTCTAGAGATTATTTTTGTGTGTTGATGTATTCATATATTGAGGCGGCAGAGACTAAAAACACCACGAGCGTTGCACGCTTCAGTATGTGTGTAGTAAACGAAACTGTGCGTCTGCGCCATTCATTCACATAGAGACATGCAGAACATGCAGGATTCATATTTAAATAGTATTTTGTGGCTTAATATTCACATACACTACTCCATATCGCATTTTGATTGAAGTGTTCTGACCTACTTTTGATTTATTCACCCAAAATATAGCAAATTCAATGACACTTCACATTATTCAGTGAATTCCTTTTTCATGACTGGATTCCGCAATTCTGTCCGTATTTTCCCGCACCACAGAAATCATATGGACCTACTCTAGGTATCAGCATGTGGCACAGCAAAACTCATATTAGTTGACCACAACTACACAAAAGCTTTAGTATTAGACAGTAGTTCTTCAAAATAACTTCTAATATTAAAAAATAAATGGTTAATTTATTACAGCAACACTCACAGTTTCTGTTACAAAATAGCAAAATAATAATAAAACAACAAGCATGTTTATATCTTATATGGGAGGCGGGCCTGTAAAAAGCTTAAAGACACAGCCCTGAGTCTCTTTTAGTAAGTAACTAACTAATAAGATACTTTGTTGCAGTGCTAAAAATGCAGAGCTGCACCAAACTGATGTGTGTGTACCTGCTGTAACATGAGGGCCTGTTGTTGCTGCAGTAACAGTTGGAGCTGCTGGGGGCTCAGGACCTGCTGCTGGAGGATCTGCTGCATCTGCTGAGGGGTGATGGCCTGAGGAGTTATCATCCCCACTGATACAGCCACCTACAGACACACACATACAACCACTTCATTATTTATTATACAGTAGCTGTTTGTTAGTCTTACCAAAAATGTAGCAGCCAATACTAACACCAGTCAAATCTCATGATTCTAATGATACCATAACATCTAATACACTTTTAACAAATTATCTTGCAGAAGAACAAAATCAAATATTCAAATAAACATTTACAAATTAAAAACTTAATAAAAAAGTAATCAAATGTGATAAACTACTAAAATTACTGCCACAGTCTTGATTATTAGTGATAATATATTATCACTAATTCAGCACTGTCAAATTTAAATTATTCAAATGATTCAAATTAGCTATGCTTTTTTTTTTTTGCCAGGCTTGATGTTGTGCTAATACTTGTTTTTCACATTAACAAGTTTATCCAGCCAGGTGCAGAGAATGGTTGCCTCTTATACTTCAGTATTTTCAGTAATTAATATTAACTTGATATACAGCAGAAGGCTGATTAGGCTGCATTTACACTGCACGCTATGAAGCACACATCCAATATTCTGACAAACACCCAATGTTTTGTAACATTCATTTATATTCACTTAAGACATAACTGACTGTGCTTTCACTAATAACAAGACACGCATTTTAATAATTTGTACACAGCCAAATCATCACAAGGCATGAGTGTGCATCCGGAAATAGTCAGACAGCATGTGGGTACTGAATTAAGTCAGATCTTGTATAAAGTCTTTTTATCTGAAATGCTGATTTGGTACCAAAGTCACTGTATGTATGAAACTGATGCAATATGGACAATATGTCAAGCTTAGGTTGAAGAGACATTTATTAGCCTCTTCAAAATGGCTGTGATTGATTTCATCAAGTAGAACATGGTTTGAAACATTTCATCTGCACACCTTGTGATGTACAAAAAGCACATCACAAACTCCAAGAACAAAGGGCTTTCCACAAACCCAATTTCAATCCTCTTCCCCAAGGATAGTAAACACTTTAAAAACAAGTGAACAGCTAAAAAGAGATACCAGAGTAAGACTATGCCGGAGCACTTTTTGTATATATATTATTGTTTAGACATTCAGGGAATAGTTTCCAAGTCCTCTGGGCCTCAACAGTCAACATCAACAAAACCAAGTAAACAAATACACAAACAATTTTAAAAACCACAATGCTTACAGTCTTCAATAAAATGCAAGCGCAAACCTCTCTGCCTACATTTGGAAAAACATCTCTCACAAGCATTCATTTCAGTTATCTCAGTTTAATTTGCCCATAAACCGAGGCAAACAACCAGTCAAGATTAAAAAGACAAATACATTATTCATTTGTTGACAGCAGCTCAAACACTGCCATTAAAAATGCTACCAACGAAAACAGAAAAACAAAAATACCCACAACAGAGGCGAGTGTTTTAAATGTAAATGCACTGGATTCACAATGAGTTAGCCCATGCTTCACTTGGCCTCTAGCAATTACCACATCTCAAGCCAAACACACACACACACACTCGCTGCTTTTAAGATGTTTACAATAAACATAAACAGAATAATTAAAGTCACATTTACGGATTCGTATAAATAATACATACTGGGGTACACAGCAACTGTAAAAACAAAACTGGAGATTGCATTTTAATTAAGTCTGTGAAACACAAACAAACACAAATTTCCAGTAAAGAAGTCTGTGTTCAGTCTCATATAAACATACTGCTGGACTGAGATACTGCAACTATGAGAGAACAATAACAGCCGACTGTTGTACTCACAAGATTTCCCATACAGTGTGTGCGTGCGTGCGTGCATGTAGAGAGGCTGGTCATGGCCCAAATCCTGAACATTTAAGAAAAAGTTCATCCAAAAACATAAAATGTAGACACTTACGTACTGTAATATATTGTGGCATGATATACGGTTACACCCCTAGTTTACATACTTTGTAACAGCACAAAGATGACACAAAAAGTAATGCAAAACTGGTCTAAAATTTATTTCATTACATTTATAAAAGCTAAATATTATTTATGGTAATATATTTAGGGCTGTCACTAATGATTATTTTGGTAATCGTACGATTATTCTAATGATTAATTGAGAAATCTGATTATTACAGTTCTTTTTTTATAACGATTATTTTGATAATCAAGCAATCAGTCGATTATGATGATGATTAATCGAGTAATCCGATTATTTCAGTTAATTTTTTTATTATTTTTTATTTTATTTTTTTTGGTAGTAAAGATTATTTTGGTAATCGAGTAATCAGTCGATTGTTCTGACGATTAGTTGAGTAATCTTATTACTACCTTTATTTTATTTATTTATTTATTTTTGTATCAGCTATTCTTTCGGTAATCGAGTAATCAGTCGATTATTCTGACGATTAATTGAGTAATCGGATTACTACAGGTAAATTTTTTTGTAGTAATGATTAGGGATGTGCGCAACGACTAATTTGATAGTCGTTTAAACTAAAATTTTGTATCCTCTCAGGCACGCAGAAATAAACGAAAAGCAAGCTGACAGACTTTTTAGAAAGCACCTGGACATCCCGCACCGAAGTGGGTCTTCGTTTAGAGGAATAGACTGCGTGGACGGCATCATAGCGGCGGCAGGTTGTAGTGAATACCATGATTGACATTTGCTGGCTTTGGCTAGCCTCTAAGCTAATGGCTACGACGTGCCTGTTATGAATCGCTCCAGCAGAGTTATTGTAAGCCAATTTGATCTTACACCGTTTACACTAAACTTTTTCCCGATTCCTTCTAATTCAAAATAATCCCACACTTTAGTCTTTTGCGTGGTTATGAGGTCTCTGTAAGGGAATGCGAGGTCTGAGGTAAAAACGTAGTTTTCGCCCAGATACACTTTTAAAAATAATGTATTATTTTTCGAACGTTTAATTTTAACTTGTTATTTAAAATGTTTTAAATGGAATGTAAAATTATGGCAATTTCAATGATAAAATCATGTTTTTTTTTCTGTCATGTAGTCGACTATTGTTTTCAGTGTCGACTAGTAGGATGCGTACCGTTTAGTCAACTAGACCTGCACATCCCTAGTAATGATTATTTTGGTAATCAAGCAATCAGTTGACTATTCTGACGATTAATCGGGTAATCTGATCATTACAATTAAAATTTTGTAGCAAAATAGACTAAGTAAACAATAGCCTTTAAAATGACTTAAAAATACATATATAATAGCAATGAAGCAATAATAATTTGTTCAAATAAAGTATCAAAAACAAGTAATCATGGTTTTATTGAACAAAACTTAAACATAACGCATTACAAAAAACAGAGCTAATGTACATTAATGCATTATAACAAATGCCTGCAGAGGGCGCCAACAGTCTGACGATAGTTTTTACACATCATTGCGCAATCTAATCCTTGTTTAACACTGACTAAACATTTAATTCAAATGTCTTAATCTGTAAGATCTGGACATTTCTTTACGACAAACGCTACAGCCACTGTAATTTCTTGAATATGCGAACATCAAAATGCGTAAACTCAAGAGTGAGGATTTAAACTTTTATTTTGAAAATGCGTTGACAACAAAATGACAACAAAAACTGATGTATTCTTCCATGTTTGCGTACGTTTATAAATGAGTTACCTTACAAATCTGGTGCAATGGCACACTTTCGTTCCCAGATATAAACTCAGCAATATCCAGAGATAGAGTCTGAGATGCTCCACACATGTAAATGATAACAGTTTGTGTGGAGCAGCATTTACCGTGAATAGAGCCACTCCGACACGCACGTACGTAACCTACACGCATATAAACAAATTGAAGCGCACATATTGAACCTACATCACATATTTATTGAATTGAATCATACCATTTGTGAATTTTGTGTTATGACTTTTAAATGTGCTTAATATATCATGCAGCCTTGGAAAATAGTCTAAGAACGCATTTTCAATGGATTCCCACTTGTAGTATGCGCTACTTCTGGCATTTTGCTGGTTACTCGACACTGGCTTTTTTAAAATTGAGTACTTGAATTGAATCTAGGAATTGTGACAGCCCTAATATATTTCACTCTGTAATTATAACTACCTATTTTAAAAACTGTTTTAAAATGTATCTGTAACTACATGCTGTTATAAGAACAAGTAGTTTGAAACCCAGTAGGCCCTAGCAGCCCTTGGTTCAGTTAGAGTCAGGCCTGACTAAAATTAATGGTTTGCGGTTCAGTAAGCGAGTCAGATTAATTCAGCAACTGCTGCAACTGATTCATGAGTGCTTTCCTGCTTGTCTGTGTGTTGCATGCAACAAGAAAGTGTTTATTTTTATTGTTGTTATTGTAATATTTCATATCTCAAACTCGCAACTCAGCTGAAATATGATTTCTTCTGTCACGGTACTTTGGATACAGCGGCGGCCCACTGCCAGCCTTGCAAAGCGGTGCAGGAAAATTTTGCATTCCCTATTCAGCATTAGAAGAATACAAGTCTAAGAAGCTTTAATGCAGCCTATAGATGCCGTACACCTATATTGTAGATTTTTCATTAAAATAACTTGATGAAAAAATAGAATTTTACAAATTAACACAAAAGTACCGCATGTAAAAAAAAACAGCCTAATGAAACATTTGCTTGTGAAAAAGCAACAAAAAGGCAAAGTACCATGCCTTCGAGTCTCAACAGAACTGTTTTAAATGTCAAAGCCTGAGAATAAAATAAGCATGCCAGCAAATTAATGTAAATATTCTCTCTCGGGGGCACAGTAAGCACTGATGAGTGTTGTCTCCATGACAACAGACAAGTCCAAACATTGTTTTGTTGTTGTTATTGTTCTTGCCAGTGTGTCAGAGAACCAACTCCCCATGAGTGAGTACATGTCAACAAGCGATCGCTTCTGAAAACACAAGCCATAAATCAACGGGCTTCAGCAGCCCAAAAACAAATAGAGCCCGTTGTTATTCCCCTTCAATACCTTGAACAATTTTGGTGTGGTTCCCCGCCCAAAGTAAAAATAACATTCTTTCCTGCACTGTGCATCTGGGTAAATATAAATTGCAAAGGCAAGGGGAAAAAAAAAACAAGAGGGGAAAAAAGCTCAGTTCTGTGAACACAGCCTTTAAAAAGACAAAGAGAAGTAATTCAGGGAATAAAATTACAGCCCAAAGACAGTGAGTCACAGAAATAAGGTTCCAGTGAGCATTCAAAGCTTTCAGCCTTTTGTCAGATCAGATACTAAGGACCCTAGTGGTCATTCGCATAGTTAATGACTCCCTCTTAACATCAAAAAAGAAGAACTGAGACTGGAACAATTCTGAAACACAAAGCTCTTCTACACTGTCAGCAACAAAAGAATGAATCTTCAACTAACTGCTTTTTAAAATGTACCATCTTCAAGTTAAAAATTAAAACACGAATGAAAAGAGAATTACAGCAGAATTCTAAATCAAGAGTATTTGTTGAGAAAAATGCAATGAAAGTTTTATATAAAAGCACAAAGCAGAAACATAAAATGGCTAAACTATACTCACAGACCTTGATAACTCCATGGGCGGCAAGAACAGAGAGCTGCGCTGAATGTTTAAGGACTAGTGAGAACACCGGTATCCTCCTACTGTTCTTTCAACTACCCAACCCCGCTGACCAACCCACCACTTCTGATAACGCTCTCACTAGGATCTCAAACCTAACGTAACCATCCAGTCACATGGCTCGGGCTAGTAATCCCGCCCCTTGCACTTGCCATAATGGCATGTTGACCTGAACTGTTGACTACGCGAACCCTCGTTTCACCACTCGCATGCACATTTACACGAGACGCACGTAAAGTGCATTCAATCCGTGATGAATAAATAAAGGCAGCTGTGCACTGGGTAGCATATATTGTGTTTGTTTGCAGCTAAAGCTCTACAGCTGTCTAATTCTCTTCAGTAGTGCAGCCTTATCTGTTAACTGACAAGACAGAAAATACTTGTTTTACAACAGGCTACACACACAATAAAAGCGAACTTGTAATCTTCCATCGTAACAATGTGTAATAATAAAACACACCCTGATTGCTCCATCTCTTTATGATCTGTTGAAGGCAGCATAAACAAGTCGGTTTGTGTAATAGTGTAAACAACATGGTTCTCTAGAGGTGCATGTGTGTGTGCTGTCGGTGGAGGAGGGTATGGCTCTACCTGCGCGTCTGACTCTTTTTCTGTGCTCTTGGGGGACTTCTCACCACTCGGTTGCTGCTGCTGCTGCTGATGTTGTTGTTGTTGAGCAACTTGTAGCGCCTGAAGATGCCAAAAAAACAATAACAAGTTTCTGATTGGTTTCTGAGCTGCTCCGCTCTCACAGGACTATTCACATTGTTTTCATGCACACAGATGCAAAGGCAACATATTTCGTAATCTAGATTGGTTGATAATAAAGTGGAAGTTTAACCGAAAAAAAAAAGACAAAAATTCTCATCGTTTACAGACTCATGTCACTCCAAAGCTGTATGACTTTCTTTTTCTGTGAAACACAATAGAAGAATAGAAGACACTACTACACAAAATTTAATGTCAGTAAGATTTTTTTCCCCACAAATTATTCAATTATAAGGATACATTAAATTGCCAAAAAAGATGTTAAAAAGATAATTTTTAAATAAACGCTGTTCTTTTGACTTTTATTCAAAGAAAACTATAAAAAAAAAATAACTGTTTCCAAAAGAAATATAGGATGAAAAAAAATAAAAAATAAATAACTGCGAGCAGCGATTATTGGGGTTCAAGCGCTTTAAGGCATTTAAGCACATATAAAAAAAAAAAGATACAAATACAAATAATTTACTATAGAAATATTATTTTTTGTAACATTTATGACTGTTATAGTGCCAGCTGTGGACCGATCTCTTAAAGAGTGAGAGAGTCCAGAGAATTGTACTGCAGTGGTTTTTTCCTAGGACTAGTTCGCAAAATTGGGGCGAGCCTTGGTGACGTTGTTGGCAGTGCGAGTACTACATCCCTGCAAGTTTCAAGTCTCTACAACTTGCGGTTTGGTTGGCATGATCAGTTTTACGTGGAAGTTGCTCATCCGTGACCATTCCAACAATTATAATCGGGTTTCAGCACTATGCGCTTGAACCGCTAAATAAATAAAATGATTTCTGAAGGATCATGTGACACTGAAGACTGGGGTAATGATGCTGAAAATTTAGCTTTAACACCACATGAATAAATTACATTTTATACTTTGTATTTGTATTTAAAAATATATATATATTGTAATGAAATAAATGTACCTTTGGTGAGCACAATTTATCAACATCATTTTAGAAATTTTATTAATTTTTTTTTTCATTACTTATTTATTTATTTTTTTTTTAAAGAATCAAACCAAACAGCAAGGTTTTGATAAAAATGATCACAGCTATAATGTAAGTCTCTTGACAAGTCCTCACAGAACAAATGAAGTGAGGATTGCGCAACATTTTTTATTTAATAATAACCTGTAAACATCCTGCTATAACAGTCACACAGTGCCTGTGCATAAAGTGCAGTGAATTCAACCTTTGGCTCCATTAACAGCCGCAGTCCCTTGGTGATTGGATCCTATCACACATTCCTCTGAAGACTATCACATGGTACCATTTGAAAAAACATTAGCATACGTCTTTGCATGAGACAATCTAAACCTGCTCTTTATTTAAACCAGAACTTTATACACCTACTGAAATGGAAAAAACAGTTGTCAGGAAACAGCCACAAAGTAAATACCCCAGCTGTGCCAAAGCAATGCGAGGTCTCCAAAAGTTGTTGAAAGGACGTCTCTCTCACTCTCTGTTGCTTTTGTCTTATTTTCCATTGTGAGGCCCTCCAGATAGAAATCAAGGAAAGAGAAATGCAAATAGTGCAAGCAAACAATATCCACAGTGGTGGGACCATCCTCTCGGATCTGACCTCTTACACCTCTGAAGGGTCAAACATCTGGCCCTGTGGAACTCCCCTTCTCTGAAAGAAGGGTGGAGAGACGAGCTAACGGATATGGGAGACTTCAATAGCGAAGCGTGAAGCGAAGAGGGAAAGCAGACAGATCATGACACAGTAATCCTTGGGAGATGAAAACAACATGGGAAAGCATTTACAGAAGCGTTTCAGAGCCTTCTCTGTTTTTTAATACGGGACGGTGCCCTGAACCCACAGCTGTCTGGCCAATATTCCTGAGGTGACATCATACATTTGGAATCTGAACACAGGGCATCGTGGCAGCATCAGTCTGCAGTACTTAGTCACTGCTGTCACAATTTTAGCATGTGCGCTCGTTTTACGCACACACATACATGAATAAAAGCATGCGTAAAGATTTTAAGTGACAACAGGACAACTTCTGAGAGGCAGAACTCTAATCACAGAGCCCCCGATTCACATCAGACGGGTGTGTCACACATACAATTGCTCAATTTTTCTAAAAATCAACAAGGCTATTGTGTAACAAATGTTGACATACCAATAAAAGCTTCAATAATTTGAGAATGCATTTCCTGGAACACTTTCAACACGTCAGTCTCGTGTAAGGCTGGGCATCGCCACAGATTTCACAATTCATTTCCGATTCAACTCCAGTTTCTTTAATTCAAAATGGATCTCTTTGCGACTTGACTCACCTAAAAACGCACCCTCAAGTTGTTCTGAAACTATATGATTTCCTTTGAAACAGTCATAAAGATATTTTTAATATACCGATGAGCTATTTAAGTCAACATTATACCAGGTCACAACTGTTTTGGTTGCATGTGAGACCCTGAAACACAAAAACCAGTCATAAGGATCAATTCTGAAATTGAGATTTATATATCTGAAATCTGAAAGCTAAATAAATAAGCTTTCCATTGATTTTTCATGTTTGTTAGTATAGGACAATATTTGGCCAAGATACAACTATTTGAAAATCTGGAATTGAGGGTGCAAAAATCCAAATATTGAGAAAAAACACCTTTAAAACTGTTCAAAAAGTTCTTAGCAATGCATATTACCTATCAAAAATTAAGTTTTGATATATTTATTGTAGGAAATTTACAGAATATCTTCATGGAACATGATCTTTACTTAACATCCTAATGATTTGTGGCATAAAAGAAAAAAAAAAGGATAATTTTGACCCATACAATGTATTGTTGGCTACTGCTACAAATATACCCATGCTACTTATGACTGGTTTTGCGGTCACATGCTCCTGAAATTTAATCTGTGCAACCTTCAAACATATTTGGAAGCATTTGGGAGAAAATAATTGTAGTGGTGCAACCTGTTTTCATTTCTCTACAAAATGTTACTTATTACTACACAGGAAACAATGTATTGCCCCTGTTCCATAAGCGCCACCTGCTGTCAGAAGCCTCTTTCACACCGTAATCCCAGCAAATTGCCATAAAATTACCAGAATGACTTCACCATTAAATACAAAAACACAGTCAACAATGTTTTGTCTTTTTACCAGTTAAGCACCATTCACACATCACTTTCAAAATACCCATTAATTCTGTGACATCATAACCGAAAATGACCTCTAAATGTCTGTGCCTCCCAGTGTTGTATTGTAAACATGGAGGGGTAGACACAGTAAGTGGTTTTGTTGAAGTTTTCATTTTTGAGTCAAACGTTCACATTCATGCAGCTGCTTTTAGCTCAGAGACATCGTATTAGACTACTTCAAACTGAAAAACACAGTGCGGAGTAAATGAGTCATCTGTGTCAGAATGTTACATAAGCAAATTACGAGCACTTTCCACGGTAGTCCGTGCTAACTTGTCGTTCAGCCATTACAACCATTTCATAGTCAAACTCCGTCTCGAATTGGTAAGGTAAAAATCGATGCCATTTCTTATATGTATTGACAAGTCTCCAGGGCTGTCATTCAGTTGGCAATGGGCGTATCATTTTCCGACACGCGCTGTACGTGGTAAACCAATCATAAAGGACTGCGCCATCTGACCAATCACAGCAGTGAGGGCTCATGGAAAGGAGGGGCTTAGAGAGATTGATTCTTCGAACTGCTTCGCATGAGTCGTTTACGAATCATTTAGAAATGAGGTCAAATTAAATCTATTTTTGGAGAAAAGTGTTTTTTGACCTTGCGTACATGTAAACCTGTTTTAGGAGACCCATAAAAATGTGTATAAAAATGGCATAATAGGAGCACTTTAATCATTGAAAGAGTCTAGTAAAAAAAAAAAAAAAAAAATCCATAAAAAAATAAAAAGGAAAAATGCGGAATTTTGGGATTTGGGGGTGGGGGAGACGGATTTAATAGGGCCCTAGTGCTCCTAACTTTCTGAAGTTTTACTTTCTACAAAGTAAAAAAAAAAAAAAGTTAATTTCAAGCCCTGTATACCATACGTGACCCTGGACCACAAAACCAGTCATAAGTGTCAAGTTTTCAAAATTGAGATTTATACATGCTGAATAAATAAGCTTTCCATTCATGTACGGTTTTCTGGGATAGGACAATATTTGGCCGAGATACAACCATTTGAAAACCTGGAATCTGAGGGTGCAAAAAAAAAAATTTAATTAAATATTCAGAAAATCACCCCTAAAGTTGTCCAAGTGAAGTTCTTTGCAATTCATATTACTAATCAAAAATTACTTTTTGTTATATTTATAGTAGAAATGCTACAAAATATCTTCATGGAACTTCATATTTAATATCCCAATGATTTTTGGCATAAAAGAAAAATCGATAATTTTGACCCATACAATGTATTTTTGGCTTTTGCTATAAACATACCCGTGCGACTTCAGATTGGTTTTGTGGTCCAGGGTCACATATTATACATTACACCTTTGTGCAACACGCTCATTAATAATGTAACAATGTACCCCAAGCCAGATGAAAATCTAGAAAATGTGACAATTTAAGTCTGTTAAGATGTTAAATGAATTGCGATACAACTGGGGGTGAGGTTTATAAATGTATCTCTGAGGGGAACTGACTGTGTTCAGAAAAGTTTAGATTTTTCTTTTCTTTTCATCTTGCCTCCATATAATGCATATCAAAGTAGTGTTTATAAGTGCACTGCGGGTCTGTTCACAGTTGTAACAAAGAAAATACTATATCGCTGCTGTTTTATAAGCACCACCTGCTGTCAGAGAGTGCATTTGTGTCTCATGCAGCCCATGTTTTATGTAGTATAGTTTCACAAAGTCAGATACTTCTGTTTTGCTTAATCTCTAAACTACACAAATAATTTAAATCAAAAACTACTCATGCTGCACGTATGCAGCATCTTTGTTTAGACTGTGATTAAAAAGCAGTGTCTGGAAAGAGCACAGGCAAAGCCTTAGTTTGTTTATATAGAGATTTATTTTATTTGTATTATTTATTTATTTGATTTGATTTGGGATTTGATTAAAACTTTCTAAACAGTTTTGTTATTTGACAAAATATTTCACAATTTCACAAAGAAATGTGCAGCATTTTGTCTGAGAAATAATAAAAGCACGCCTTTTCATTTATAATTTCTTAAATCTCATTTTGTTATAAAAAAAAAAAGTATTGTGTATCGTATCACATTATGAGCTGAGTGAATCATTACATCCCTAATGCACACTGATCACTGTTTATTTGTGAATAAATGCCTAAATGAAATCAGTTCATATAAAGCGACTGCGTCTTCACAGAACACTTGGATTAAACTGCATGATTCATATGGATGACTTCTAAGATGCCCTTTTGATTACACTCTTTCAACGAAGGAACAAAAAAATGAGAGAATATTAAAAATATATTTATTTGCATTCCCAAGATGGGTTTGGAATGACATGAGGGTGACTAAATTATGACAATTTCCATTTTTGGGTGAACTAACAAACAAAGTACGCATAACACGACTGTAGGAGATTACAGTACGTCTATTCTTTGAAACTCTGTTTAGCTGGTTTAGTGATATGAATAACACACTAAAAGTGGAGGGTCACATGTTCATGTCCCATATAAGTACTACCGCAACATTATTTAACGTATTAGGTTTATTATTAAGCAAATCAAATATCAATTGGTTACATATTTTGTAATTGCACTGACTTTATGAACCTGTAACTGTACAGGGCTGCATTTCCTAAAAACATTGTAAGCTGATCATAGAACCACTGCCACCGATGGCCTCTACGATTAACTTGGCTCACAATGCTTTTGGGAAACGCAGCCCATAGCTATTAACACTGAAATTTTAGTAGTCTCAAAAGCAATAACAAAAGGGCAGCAGCGTTAAGGTGCTTACCTGTGTTTGTAGGGTCTGGGCTGTGGATGACGGAGATAAAGACGTTTCTCTGCTTACTCTCTTCTCGCTCTCTGAGCTCTGACCTTCTTGCCCAGCTGGACTGCTATTGGTTGTTTGATCGGTCTTGGACTCCTGCATGTCGATATGACAACCTGAAATACAGGAGGGGAGAAATAAGACAGCTGTCCGCAAAACAAATTACATTTGAAATAGAAGTGCATGCTTTGGAAAGCCTTTTTCTTTCTTTTCTTCTTTCTCCCCCCACATAAGCCCACAGACTAGATCATGACAAAACATGCGTGCCAGCAGAGTTGACATCACAACACAAACATTTGTGTTTGTACTGCTCACAAATATGATAGCTGCATTATAAACAAACAGTTCTGAGAATGAAAGCATTTGATGCCAACAGGCATGGTAATGCCAGTAACTGACACTTATAAAATAAATAAAAATCATATATGGTGCTATTGAGAAAATAACCATGTTATAGTTTAACACAGGTCAGCATTGTGTAGTAGCATGAGACAGAATGGAAATTTAAAAGAAAATTCTTCTATGCACCTTGTCTTAACACCTAAAAGACTTTTAAAATCAGATAAATATCGGTTTTGCCCTTGAACAATCAATACCCTCCATCTTCCTTCTTAAAGTCGACAAACATCTGTGTGAAACAGCCTGATCACATCAGTGTGTTTACAAAAAAACTGACACGAACAAAGACAACATTCCTCACAGCCTGATACAATCAGCAAAGAGAAAGGCCAGAGTACTAACTGTACTTCACTTTCAGTATCAGAGATGCTGATGCTGGTTTAGTAATTAAAATGTTAATTTATCATGTTAATTAATGTGATTATATATGATAATGTAATTAATTGTGCCTCCTGACTCCATAAGGGATTCTTCTATGCTAGATCATGTACCACTGTCATGGTTTTACATCTTAAAAAACTGAGGCTCATGGCGTGAGACACTGAGAAAACAAGAAGACATGATGTAGCGGCCAACGACGCCAGTTTAGAAGTCTACATTGATCAACAATTTAAAAAAATACTGCAGACAAAGTAGTTACCATATACAACGTACACTTCAAGTCAAAAGTTTTTTACGGCAAAGGCGGAACAAAAGAGCGCTAGTCAAAGCGCGCCGCTCGGACCGTTTATCTGCTTTGATCAAAGTTCAAACGGCTGCACGGCGCGAATTTATTAGAGCAGATGCGTTAATTCGCTCAAGAGTCTCGGTCACTAAACAGCGCCAATGTGAAGCCCTTGAATTCAGTGAACACCACAGATGACTCTGTTTAAAACCAAACGAAACAGCGCTGACAAACAGAAGAAACACTGTGCCCAACGAGACAGTCAGAAGGCTTTTTAATCTACAATTCGTGATTATATTAATGTAGACATGTATTAAATGTATTGAATGAGAAGTAATGGAATATAATTACTGTATTTTTTGTGATTAAACTACAGCGTTTAAGCATTTATGCTAAATGTATTTAGACTACTGTTTTTCATACAAATACCTAGGAACCATATTACATTTTTACCATCGATATCGACTGATATGGAAAAAAATTATTGTGATTTTTTGCCCATATCGCCCAGCCCTACTTATAATGTTATAAAACGTTTTATTTCAAATAAATGCTGTTCTTTCTGAACTTTCTATTCATCCTCCTCACTCATACTCTGTTTTCAACATAATAATAATAAATGTTTTTTGAGCAGAAAATCAGAATATCAGAATGATTTCTGAAGGATCATGTGACTGGAGTAATGATGTTAAAAATTCAGCTTTGAAATCACAGGAATTACATTTAAAAATATATTTAAACAGAAAACAATAAGTAGGAAAAATATTTCACATTTTTTCTGTTTTTGGCTGTACTTTGGATTAAATAAATGCAGGCTTGGTGAGCAGAAGAGACTTCTTTAAAAACATTTAAAATCTTACTGTTCAACACATTTTGACTGGTAGTGTATATTGACTATTAGCCATGTAAAGCTGCTTTTTGTCTTTGAATAATGTATACTCAAAAACACAACACAAATACAGAAAACAAAAAGTTAAAGCATGCCCGTTTTAGCAAACACAATTGTAAGAGGCAGATTCTTCTGAACATTGGTATAACCTGTCTGCCTGCCTTCCACGAAGCTTAAAATAAACGATTTAAAACAATGCAGCTGCGTGGGCTATGTGCACAACTGAAAAAAATGAAGACATGTTTACAGTTCTCTTTTTTTATCCCATCCTCACGATGGCAAGAAACCACTTGTTGAAAGATGAACTGGTCATACAAAGACTTAAGAGTTACATAAGAATATAGATCTGAACCTTAACTTACTTCATTCAGAGCTTCATATAGCTTTCTCTTGTCTGACTGAACATTTTTTCTGGTTCTTACATAGTTAAACACTCTCCCACACAAGGAAGCAGCGGCCGATATTTGTTAAATAACTGATTGCCACCATGACTACAGTAAACACTGGGGCCCTCGGTTTGGTGTTTATTAACAAACACATCTTCCTTCTGGAGCAATTTAACATTAACCAGGTGGTACAATCTGCAGATCTGGCAGGTGCCATAATACACAGGGAGGGCCTTATGTAAACAGCCGTGAAGGGCGGGGGAACGGCTCGAAAAGCAACACAGCTAGAGTAAACAGCGAAGAAAATCTCTAGACAAACAAGCAACCCCTCTCCTGACATGAATGTGAACCAGAACAGAGCTCGCGGGATTTGAGTGCTTGTTATTTAGTGCTGCTAACACAGCCGCTGCCTGTTTCGGCTGGCAGAGACACCGGGTTGTACTTTCACTGAGAATGAAGGACAAATTTCAGATTGGTGTGATGCATACATGCTTTGTAAGGAAGATATGGACCAAACATAGAACGGCTCATTTGCACTCTTTAGTAAGTGTTAAACAGAAGACGAACTCATCCAAAGTATTGAAGCTAAAATAATGCCACGTGTTCCCAAGAGGCAGAGGCACAACAGCAATAACACAACGTGCTTTGTTGTCAATAATTTAAATGGAGATTGTCTAACAAAACATTCCAATTGGCTCGAAGGTTTAATTATGCTATAAAGCACCAGAGGCATCCTGCACTGTAAACAAAAACAAGGGACGAGGTTAAGCAAGATTCAAAGTGTCATGTGTTCGTGCAACCCCTTTAAATCTTATACTCTTAACTTTCAGTGCTTAATATTCATTTAATAAAATTGCCACTAAACACTAACGTTTTAAGTGATCGCAAATGGGCATGAATGTAAAAAAAATTAACCTTCTAGTGAAACAAGAGATTTCTCTCTCAATCATTGTCTTCTCTAAACTCGCACCTTTCTTACAACAGACTGCAAACGTGCATGAAGATCTGCCTCCATCAAATCAACAATTGATGGATAGTCTTCGCCCTGCGTTTCTGACAATGGAAGATCTGTCACTACCTCCATTTCATCATGACTTTAATCAATTCATTAAGTGCCATTCTTCCGTGGCATTAAAGTGAAAAGTTGGCGCCTATGGGCGCTGCACAGCTAGGTGAACAGATGTTTCATGTCATGGTTGGATGCTGAATTGACCAATCAGCATCCAGGACTAGAACTACTATTCATTATAAGAAAAAATATATATATATGCAAGGATAAAATGACACAGAGGAGCAAATATGGAGCAAAACGATATCCAACATAGACTGCACAAACAATTCTGAAAATATTTGTGTGCATGAAAAACATGACAAATATGCACTAAAACGTACACTGTACGTAATGAGAGCATTACATTGTAATGCAACCTGTCCACAAATGTGAAAAAAAAAAAAAACAGGCCTACATATGAATCAGGCACAAATCTGTGAGTTACACCGTGTCATTCTGTCATAGGCTGACACCATGCATGTTTGCTGTAAATAGATGTGTTGGAAATAACTACAAAATGCCAATCCGAACCAGTACTGGCCTGTTTTACTGTTTAAAAGAAACTCTAATGCACGTTTGTTTGGGTTAAACGTTCTTACATTGTCAGAAACATGAAAGGGAACAAAAGCTCGTCAACAGTGTAACTGCTGAAGAATGTTTTGTGCGTGTTTATTTGACTTACACTGGCATCGCTCTATTTGCACAGATGATAGGCCTTCATCTCATGAACGTTTCTCTGCATTCCTAATGCCTCATTTTCCCATAGACACAAACTTTAGCCGACAAGCAACACAAACATGAGGATTTTAGGGGAGAGGTGAAGCCTCTGAGGACTTCAACTGTCAGGAAGGGAAAACACACACCAACCTGAAGGAATGCCTTTGAAGTCTCAATGAGGAGATATTGATACATAACACAAAAAGGGAGGAAAGTAAAGTCATAAACGCACGCTCTCGAGCTCTAAAGGTGCTTAATACGATGTGGCTCTTAAACTGATTTAGAGTAATAAAATTAGCAAGAACATCAACAAAAAAAAAAAAATGTTGTTTGTTGTGTAATTATGACTAGGGCTGAGGATGGTGGGGTTTATCACCCATAATGCAATTGAACATTCAACTGGACAATTAATATGCCCAGGCACGTCTGTCTAATGTTGTTTACTTCTAGGTATCGATCGTATATTAATCAATTCACTAGACCAAGTAATGATATAAAGAAAACAAATTCATCAGACTCAGTCTACCTATTAATTTTCCATAATAGCATGTATCTGTGTGTTTTTTCACCTCAGCTATGGAAAATAAAACCAGTTCATCAATAGACAGCCTTAGGCTGTCCTGTTACAGAAATTTACACTGAACATGAAACAAGTCAGATTTAAAAAAAAAAAAAAAAAAAAAAAAAACACCTTGTGTGCAGTCCAGGAATGAATCACTAGATAAATAAATATTTTAAAAGGGGGAGCAATATGTGGAGGAAAGAGAGCTCCTATTACAGGAAGATGTTGGAAAATATGTCCAGGGAAAGAAATAATGTTTTGCTAGACAAATGCAGCTGGCTAATTATTCACAATATATTTTTACTTCTTCCACCAGACGAGACATGATTGACCATTACATTGATTTTTTTTTTTTTACCATTTTAACTAGTTAACTTGAAAATGGAACTACAACATGATTCCAGTAACTTTTTCTTTATTAACCCTCTAGTTAAAGAAAACTCTATTCCAAGTGCATCACACATGAAGAATGCAAATGTTAAACAAACCACTTGTTAAATATCTTTGCAGAAAAGACGCATGAACTACAACTACATCTTGTACAAACTTGTCCTATAGATATGTTTAGAAACAAGAGGAAAATGTTTTAAAAAAAAAAAATTCAAAAAAATTCAAAATAACTGAAGCTTTCAGCCTGTCATCATGATGCAAACATTAAATTTTAGACATACAGTAGTAGTTCTTGACCGTTTTTTATTAAATTGTGCTGCTTTTCCATTGTTTTTTCTATGTAAACATGGACACATTTGACAGTTGCACCCGCGTCTACTGCAGCGTCTCATGCACGCAAAGGCAAAAAAAAAATATGCAGCGCTCAAGTTAAAAGTAGTTTGCTCCCATCTTCTTGCATGCTTTTCCTATTCCACGGCCAGTGTCGCATATTTGTCAACACAAAAGCTCATTCCATGTGAATGGTGCCTACCCATATGAGCACGTCACATGTGAGCGGTTAAATCAAATGCGTTGACATGCGATTGGATCATTCTTTTCTCTTTACTCTTTTCATTGGCATAATGTCAAAGTGTCTAATTTGCTGTTTGCACTGTCCAAGAGGGTGCTCTCTATGTTTTAGAAAGAAAATATGTTTATGTAGAAAACAGCTCGCAAATGCTGAATTGAGATATTTCACATCTTCTTGCACTTGAACGCTTTAAAATGGCTTGAACGCTCAAATTAGCAAGGTTTACAAGCCCTTACAGTAGCAACATGTAAAAATTTAAAAATATTAAAAAGGTGGCTTGTTCCTACACTTCACTACAACTGGCTTAAATGAATAGTTTACCTAAAAATAAAAATCTGTCATTAATTACTCACCCTCATGTCGCTCCAAACCCGTAAGACCTTCACTTACCTTCGGAACACAAATTAAGATATTTTTGATTAAATTCAAGAGCCAACTGACTCTTTTTTGGACTCTTGTAAACGCGCATCCACTGACACGGAAGAGATGAAATTGTTGAATAAAGCAGTTATTTTTGTTTTCGTTGCTCACAATAGTATTCTCGTAGTTTCATAACATTACGGTTGAACCACTGATGTCACATGGACTATTTTAATGATGTCCTTGCTACCTTTCTACACCTTAAATGTAGTTTTTGCGTTGCTGTCTATGCAGGATCAGAAAGCTTTTGGATTTCATTAAAACTACTTTAATTTGTGTTCCAAAGAAGAACAAAGGCCTTACAGGTTTTGAACGATATGAGGGTGAGTAATTAATAACAAAATGTTCATTTTTGGGTGAACTATCCCTTTAATGTATCACCTTGGAAAACAACTCCCTAAACAGCATAGAGAATTCAATCACCCAATTACCCAAATTTAATTAAATTTGCTTTTTGGTTAGTAAAACATTTAGGTGAATCACTAACATTATGGGACAGTCCTCCCGAAAATAAAAATTGTGTCATCACTTACTCTCCCTCATGTCGTAACACAACTTGTAAGACTTACATGCACCCTAAAGAAGTGATTTTAAAGAAATATCTTTTGGGCCCCTTGGACTTTCACTGACTTTTGTTGTATGAACAAAACAGGTTTCTTCAAAATATCTTCTTTTGTGCTCTTTTTTTTTTTTTAACTGTTATTCTGGTTTGGAATAACATGAGGGTGAGTAAGTGATGACAAAATGTAGTTTTGGGTGAACTGTCACTTTAAGACAAGCAAGTAAGAAACACACAAGGTGACTCAATCAAGTGCCTGCCAGCAGAACTACCCGAGTGTTTCACATTACATCCGTATTCCATGAAGTTTACGAAGCAATCAATCATTTACCTGTAACCTGTACAGACTTATTTCAGAAGGCTAAATTCAAACACTCATGGGAGTTGAGGTTTATGACAATTGTGTACAGTCTCACTTAATTCACAAGGCGCTTTAATACTGCTGAATGTGTCTAATAAATGATTACTGAATGTGCAGACAGCTAAAAATCAGTTCATTCAACCAGGTTCTGACAGCCAGACGAGCCTGATGGGAGCAGTTGGCAGAAAGAAGGGGCTAATGGCACTTTGTAGTAGGCTATAGCATGGTGTCTGGATGCATGGGTCTATTTTTAGAGAGGTTTCTGAGATAATGGAAGAGGCAGCCCTCATAGAATATCACATTTCATAGTCAGGCTATACGAACACATGACAAATTACGCAGATACACAAAACCACACTGTACGGATACAAGCCAAGTAAAAGATAGGCAGGCTGCATCAGTGAAATTACAGGGCCAGACAATATTATCTTGAGAATGTGTGACAGGCTTAGTACAGAGAGCAGTTTGCTATAGTGCCTGCTTTTCATTCAGGTGTACTACTATGTAAATACACTTTACTGAGATGGAAATGATGTGGTTTCTACAGACAGGCTGAACATCAGGGTGATGAAGGCTTGTCAAACATTAGACTTTGGGTTCATTCAAACTTTTGAATCTTCACTAACAGGGTCAAACGAAAGTCAAGCCTGAAAAACTTTTTCATCTTTTGCTTTATAATACACTGTACTACTTTACATTTATATTTAAAAAATGTCTTAAAGAAAAACTGTGCATAAGGAGACACCCAAAAATGAACAACACCAGGGTGTACTTATATTAAATGACCAATCCCAATAAATATTTCATGTTATGTGCAACAATGAGATTTGAGGTTAGTAGTACAATTTGTTTTTAAGAAATTAATACTTTTCAGCAAATACGAAATTGATCCAAACTCACAGCAAAAACATTTAGCGATACAGATAATGTTTTAATATATTTTTGATCAAATAAATGCAGCATTGGTGAATGTAAGAAACTTTAAAAAATAAATAAATAAAAACTAAAAATCTTACCAACCCCAAACTTCTGATCAGTTGTGTATAAAAAATAAATTAATTAAAACTTAGACTAAACAACAAAACTCAATCGCTGTTAATGCTACAAGTGAATTTAGACATCACAACATTATGAAAAATTATTTTTTGAAAAATGATTTGATAAAGATTAACTTTAAGTAGATATGATGGCTGCAAAATATGTAAAAATTAAGCCAAAAAAAAAAAAAAACAGTAGTGTATAAATAAAAAAAACAAAGACTAAAAAACTAACACATTAATGCTACAAATGAATTCAGACATCACAACATTATGAAAAAATAAATTTTAAGATTTGTTATATTAGTGTATAGATAGTGTATATATATAAAAAAAAAAACTTAAAGCCCAAACAACTAAACTCAATCATTAATGCTACAAATGTATTTAGATGTCACAACATTACAAAAATTAATCTTAATTTTAAGTTTTGTTAAAGATTAACTTTAATTAGATATGATGACAGCAAAATATGTGAAAATGAAGGTGCAACCTTAAGAATTTTTAATAAACCCACCAGTAACCTCAAGCAAAAAATTAACAAATGAAACAGGCCTGTGGCATACACTTCTCTACAGATCCCATCAGTTGTTCACAAAGCACTCAAACTCTCCAGGATGGCAAGCAGAGATAGCACAACCACACTTTACTGTTCCGGAAGATTTGCATAGGTGTGCGAGTCAGTTGAGATAGGGCAGCAGAATTATCCCCATTTCCATATAGATTACACCAATAGACAGCATAGTGTTACAAGCAATTCTTTCTCCACTCTTCAGCAACACCTTCGCAGTCCACAAAGTAAACTCATGCTTATTTACCAGAAACTGAGTACTATGCACACACTCAAAATCACCTATTAGTTTCGTTTACTTCAAAAAAAAATTAACCCACACAAACAGCTAGGCTTATTCAATATGCCAAATGTTAACGGGAAAAGGTAGTGACTGAACACCGCTAACCAAGAACAAACCTGTCACCCTGTCCAGACGAGCAACCAGCCATTACGCTTCCTCACCACAACAAAGTTTGCTCAGTGCTGGCGCACTCATCTGAAACCTCTTCACCTGAGGGGAAACCCTTGGTGAAGCCAGAACATAAGAAAGGGGAAACAAAATCTAAACCTCCCACCTAAAAAGGAAATATCTGTCACGTTCATCTACACATCCACGCCTAGGAGCGCCACACGTGCCGTTTCCTCGGAAAGAACAAACCGCATTACATTTACTCCTACATTCACTCATGCTCGTGGCACTCCCTTCAACTATCACACCATTCGTCTTAAAAGTGCAATATAGCAATTTATGTAGTATAGATTGTTGTTTATTAAGCAGTCAGACTTCACGGCAGGACGTCGGAGTATGTGCCATAAAGGTGTTTATCTAGACATGTCAAGAAACCTGTTAATCATTGATCGGATTATGACATTGACATTACCGGTTTCTGATCATCTTATTCACTGTGTAGCAGGAGGTGGGGAAGTTACGTCATTAAGAAATAAGGCATCGCTTTTGCGCAAGTCATTAAAGCTGGCATTGCGCAAGCATGGCAAAATCTGTCAATCGGCGCATTATTCAGTCAGATAAGAGCGTCAGACAGCAACAGGCAGTTTATAAACACTATTTAAAGTACAATAACTCTTTATCAATAGCACAGTTGTGAAACACAAGACAGGCCATCACAGGTTTGTTAGCAACATGATGAAGCTCCAGGATACAGAAAAATGCCTGAAGGAGTAAGATCTGAAAGAAGAATGTACTAACGCTTTATGGGTTAAGCTAATATTCATTCAATTAAAAGCAACAATAAAATAAACAAATGCAGTTGCACAATTAATAAAGCTGAAATAGAGAGATCAATTCGTGATTTTTAAATCAAACACTGTTATTTCATTGAAGTAGATGTTTCAGAGTGAAGAGTGGCACTGTGTTCATGTATACGTGTGTAGATCATAACACCATAGTTTCAGAGCTGCAATTGCATTCGGGAAAGCAAAGTACACTTAGTTTACTTTATTTTTTATAAATTCACACATGCAGAACTGACGACATTTTTGTGGACGGTAGTTTACAGCACTTTGAAAATATTAAAAAGATACTTCACAGGGATGTAGTGATACTATCAATATCATGATATCGTGATAGCAAAACTTGATATTATCATGGTCACATCATGATATAAAAGGTCCTCCAGGCAAAAAATATTTTACTTCTTACTCAAAAATTAAAGATCTTTAAAGTTGTGTTTTGGGCCATTATGCTTTGACAGTATCTGTCGAACTAAAACTAAATTAACTAAAACCAAAAGCGCAATATGGTTTAATCAAGTCTGTTTTCGTTGTGAGTTTCAAAGTGAAGCGTACACACGGTTGAGGCGCTCAGCTTGTGATCCGACATTTTCCGCGTCTCAGAACATCTCCGTGAACATCCGTGAATGCAGTGAACTCATTTATTGCATTTACTGTGAGTTTCGCATGCGTTTGGGAATGCAACGGTGACCAGTTATGCTTTATTTTCGCGGCAGATGATCACAGCATTTCACTAGATTTTTATAAGCCTGTTTTCAGTGAAGCTGGAGTTCTCCTTCAAAATAGAAGCTCTTCTGCCAATTCTGTCAAAGTAAAAGCTTAAAAGTGCAGTATGAATTGCTTAAATGAGTAACGTTACTGCAGTTCAAATTCAAAAGATCTCTTTCAAGTGCAGAAATTAGGAAAGAAGTATTGTAATTTCCCTACTGTAGTGTAAAGCAAAAATAATATACTTATGAAATATTCATTGTCATTTATTTTTGCAGTGCAATTGTTTTACAATATATGGCTATTACTGTCATTGTTGTTGTTTATCCTGAACAGTTAAACTGCCCGCTGTTCTTCAGAAAAATCCTTCAGGTCCCACAAATTCTCTGTTAAAGCTACGAAGTTACCCATCAAGACAGGTATTTTGACATTGTAAGTAGGCTATTAGACGCGCATCTCTGTGATCGCTTTAAATTTTACATTAACAAGGCTTAAAAAAACGTGCAAATTATAAACTTTCGTGATGACGCAGCAGTGGCCCAATCGGGCCAGTGACAAATTCATCAACTGTCCTGAGTGTCTTTCACGCTGGCCCTGGGCCATCGGGCACTCCTTATTGTCGAGCCCTGTATTCTAATTAGTTTGGCTTCCTAAAACACCAGTGTGAATGTAATTTAGACTGAGACAGCATATCACAAATAAAAAGAGGATTGAGTCCCCTTTAAAGTTCAGGTACAAGCCAATTCACTTTAAGTTTTCTTAGTTAAGAACATAGGTTGGAGCTCTTAATTTTGAACAGTGCATTAGATAGAAGAATTTAACTTTAAAACATACACAATTTTCCATTTTTTCAAATTTTTCATTTGTCTTTTTTAAAATATCACAATAAAAATCGTATATATATGTCGTGAGATTTTGATATTGTTATATTTCTAGTCATTAAATACTCACCCTCATGTCGTTCCAAACCCGTAAGACCTTTGTTCATCTTTAAAACACAAATTAAGATATTTTTGATGAAACCAGAGAGCTTTCTGACCCTGTATAGACAGCAATGCAACTGACACATTCAATTCCCAGAAAGGCAGTAAGGACATTGTTAAAATTGTCCATGTGACATCAGTGGCTCAGCCTGAATTTCATAAAGCTACAAGAATACTTTATGTGCACAAAAACAAACAAACATACAAAAAACAATAAAAATAACTCTTTCTTCACAAAAAGTATTCTTAAGTAGAGGTTGAACCACTGATGTCACATGGACTATTTTAATGATGTCCTTGCCACCATTGTGGGCCTTGAACGTGGTAGTTGCGTTGCTGTCTATGCAGGGTCAGAAATCTCTTGAATTTCACCAAAAATATCTTAATTTGTGCTCCGAAGATGAACGAAGGTCCTTCGGGTTTGGAGCGACATGAGGGTGACTAATTAATGACAGAATTTTCATATTTGGGTGAACTATTTGTTAAAAACAAATCTAACGTTTATCTTTTTACTTGCATGTCATGTAAACATTAACCAAATGCAAATGCTGTTAAACTTTTGAAATATTGACTAAAAATCCAATTAAAATATAAATGTATTTTAAGTTCAAAGGGTTTGGCATTTAAAAAAAACAAACAAACAATTGGGAACCCTCTGTACGAACAAATAAAATCCTCTTTAACGCTCTACTGAAATTGTTTTCTAATTGTGCTGAATGGACAGATCTTCACAATGCACTGTAAAGTGAGGGAACCAGATCCTAAGGGCAGGTAACACCTGGTTTAAGAACAGACAACTAAAGTAAAAAGAAGACAGAATGGGATGCCTGTAAAGAGCTCCAACAAATGATTAACTGAATTGTAAACGCTCAGAGGCAAAAAGGAGAAATGAAACCTGTCAAGGGGCGTAGCTTTTTTGTGTTTGTTGTAGTTTCAACAACTTCAAAATCAAACAATGAAACTGAAGAACTCTTTATGAAATGAAACTCAAGGAACCAAGTAAACAAAGAAACACTGGCTGTGAAAACCTAGTGATCTTACAATCTAGGCAGCACTACTACCTTAAAATACAGTCTAGGTAGGCACTTCACTCAGCTATGAGACACAACCAGAGTAACACGCCTCTATGAGAGGATGCATGTGAGTCCCTGTTTAAACCTGCTGACCAAAATCAAACCACCCAGTTAGGATTAACACTCAATTGAATGAGATTTGACTAATGCCCACTGACAAACATTATAATATAGGCTGCATAATTACAGTGTGGAGCAAAAAAAAGTCTTATTAAGAATTGGTGAAGATTAGGAATGAGTGAAGATTCTATAAATTAGAAATTCCATAAACTATTTAAACATTAACACACTACTACTACTTTTGTGGCCATGGACTACTAAACCAGTCTCGAGTAGCATGAGTACATTTGTAGCAATAGCCAAAAACACATTGTATGGGTCAAAATGATCGATTTTTCTTTTATGCAAAAAATCATTACGATATTAATTAAAGATCATGTTACATGAAGATATTTTGTAAATTTCCTACCTTAAATATATCAAAACTTAATTTTTGATTAGTAATATGCTTTGCTAAGCTCTTAATTTGGACAACTTTAAAGGTGATTTTCTCAATATTTTGATTTGTTTGCATCCACAGATTCCAGATTTTCAAATAGTTGTATCTCAGCCAAATATTGACCTGTCCTAACAAATCACACAACAATAAAAAGCCTATTTATGTAAATCTCAATTTTTAAAAAAATGACCCTTATGCCTGGTTTTGTGGCCAGGGTCACAGATATGTACGGTATGTATATATATCTTTTTGTATATGCTTTGTTTTTGCTATTTGTTTTGTAATCATAACAGTTTAACAGCAACAATAATAAAAAAGACACTGTGGAGATTTGAAGATTAGATGTGATTTACGACATGCATGCAGTGTCTTGAACTGAAGTTACTCAGGCTGTTTTTGTTCTCCATATGAACTGAACCAAAGGCACATGTTAGCCAGCTAACACTCCCATGAGGGGTTTAAATGGGATGCTGCGACATTTACTGAGTGTAACGAAAGCCAGCGACTTTGTTTAAATAAATTACTTGTTATAAAACACTAATTAAACGGCGATAAAAGTGTGGAGAGCTTTGAATTAGCTGCTCCTCCTGTCTGCTCCCCAGCGCTGCCGTTAGTTCTGATAAGGCTAATAACTAGCAAATCACCCTCCCATGTAAATTACGAACAGACACAGAGAGGGAAACTTGATAAAAAGAATAAACTCACCGGGAATGAAGTGGTTTCTCAACGGACAGAAGTGAAAACTTTAACAGCGACCCTGGAACGAACTTTTGCGAGCTGGAAAGCGCAGTGTGTCGGTCTCCCATGAAGCTCGCGCAGCCGCGCGCTGGCCACACTGCCGCGTGTAGCACAATGTAAACAAGTGTATTCATCCGCAGTGCGCGTCCCAGGGACTACTTTACCGACAACGCGACTTGATTTTGCACTTATACGGGACCGTTCACAGCGAGCGTCGGATTATGAATGCTAAACACGGTTACCTAAATAAAATTATCACGTGAGATGTGTCAAAACCGAATTTTTGAGGAGGGTTTGAGAGCAGAGTCGCTGTTGGGGCGTGACGTCACGTCCACCTGCTGAGGGCTGTAGTACGTCGCCGCTCAAGAAGCGAGGAATAAATAGTGTTGCGCACTAGACTAGATTTGATTCATTCCATGAGGCATTAATCAATAACATATTAAACACGAGCTGGCGGGAAAGAGATGTGGAGCTAATTTGGTGAAATGTGAATTAAATAAATATATTGGAGATGCAGACAAATGATGACATTTAAAATTGCGTTTAAAGGGAGTGCTGCGCCACCTAGTGGTTACAGGGCACTGACAGTTAAGGTCGTAAGTTTACATACACCTTGCAGAATCTACAAAATGTTAATTATTTTACCAAAGTAAGAGGGATCATTCAAAATGCACGTTATTTTTTATTTAGTACTGACCTGAATAAAATATTTCACATAAAAGACGTCCACAAGAGAAAATAATATTTGAATTTATAAAAACGACCCCTTTCGAAAGTTTACATACACTTGATTCTTAATACTGTGTTGTTACCTGACTGATCGACAGCTTTTTTTTTTTTTTTTTGGTTTTGTGATAGTTAATCACACCTGCTGTTCTTAAGAAAAATCCTTCAGGTCCCACAAATTCTTTGGTTGTTCAGTATTTTTGACCTTTACCTTTTCCAACAATTACTGTATGATTTTGAGATCCATCTTTTCACACTGAGGGACTCATATGTAACTAATACAGAGGATTCAAAAGCTCACTGATGCTTCAGAAGGGAACACGATGCAATAAGAGCCAGGGGTGTAAACTTTTGAATAGAATGAAAATGTGTAAATTTTTCTTATTTCGCCTAAATATCATATTTTTTTTTATTTAGTACTGCCATTCAGCAGCTACAGAAGATATTTACATGTTTTCCAGAAAAGTTCAATTTACCCTGATCTTCAAATTCCAGAAGTTTTCACCCCCC